>CAUYLG010067073.1:0-32896 GCA_963573385.1 Cacajao melanocephalus
TCTATGAAAGTACCAAATGGTAAAGAGCATCAAACAATGAAGAAACTGCGTCGACTAACAGGCAAAACAACCAGCTAGCATCAAAATGGCAGGATCAAATTCACACATAACAATATTAACCTTAAATGGAAATGGGCTAAACGCTCCAATCAAAAGACACAGACTGGCAAATTGGATAAAATGTCAAAAGCCATCAGTGTGCTGTATCCAGGAAACCCATCTCATGTGCAAGGACACACATAGGCTCAAAATAAAGAGATGGAGGAAGATTTACCAAGCAAATGGGGAGCAAAAAAAAAAAAAAGCAGGAGTTGCAATCCTAGTCTCTGATAAAATAGACTTTAAACCAACAAAGATCAAAAGAGACAAAGAAGGGCATTACATAACGGTAAAAGGATCAATGCAACACGAAGACCTAATGCTCCTAAATATACACACACCCAATACAGGAGCACCCAGATACATAAAGCAAGTTCTTAATGACCTACAAAGAGACTCAGAATCTCACACAATAATAGTGGGAAACTGTAACACTCTACTGTCAATTTTAGATCAATGAGACAGAAAATTAACAAGCATATCCAGGACTTGAACTCAGATCTGGACCAAGCAAACCTAATAGACATCTACAGAACTCTCCACCCCAAAACCACAGAATATACATTCTTCTCAGCACCACATCATACCTACTTGAAAACTGACCACATAATTGGAAGTAAATCACTCCTCAGCAAATGCCAAAGAAAAGAAATCATAACAAACAGTCTCTCAGACCACAGTGCAATCATATTAGAACTCAGGATTAAGAAACTCACTCAGAACAGCACAACTTCATGGAAACTGAACAACTGGCTCTTGAATGTTGACTGGATAAACAATGAAATGAAGGCAGAAATAAAGATGTTCTTTGATATAAAAAAGAATGAAGACACAACATACCAGAATCTCTGGGACACCTTTAAAGCAGTGTCTAGAGGGAAATTTATAGTACTAAATGCCCACACGAGAAGCAAGCAGAAACTGGACCCCTTCCTGACACCTTACACTAAAATTAACTCCAAATGGATTAAATAAAGACTTAAACATTAGAACTAATGCCATAAAAACCCTAGATGAAAGCCTAGGCAAAACCATTCAGGATATAGGCATAGGCAAGGACTTCATGACTAAAACACCATAAACTTTGGCAACAAAAGCCAAAGTAGACAAATGGGATCTAATTAAACTCCAGAGCTTCTGTACAGCAAAAGAAACAATCATTCAAGTGAACTGGCAACCAACAGAATGGGAAAAAAATGTTTGTAATCTACCCATCTGACAAATGGCTAATATCCAGAATCTACAAAGAACTAAAACTGATTTGCAAGAAAAAAACAAACAAACCCAAGGACATGAACAGACACTTTTCGAAAGAAGACATATATGAGGCCAAAAAACATGAAAAAATGCGCTATCACTGGTCATTAGAAAAATGCAAATCAAAACCACATTGAGTTACCATCTCACTCCAGTTAGAATGGCGATCATTAAAAAATCTGGAGACAACAGATGCTGGAGAGGATTTGGAGAAATAAGAACACTTTTACATTGTTGGTGGGAGTGTATACTAGTTCAAACATTGTGGAAGACAGTGTGGCGATTCCTCAAGGACCTAGAAATAGAAATTCCATTTGACCCAGCAATCCCATTACTGGATTCCCTGCAATCCCATTACTGGCTATATACCCAAAGGATTATAAATCGTTCTATTATAAAGACAAATGCACATGTATCTTCATTGCAGCACTGTTTACAATAGCAAATACCTGGAACCAACACAAATGCCCATCAATGATAGACTAGAGAAGGAAAATGTGGCACATATACACCATGGAATACTATGCAGCCATAAAAAATGATGAGTTTGTGTCCTTTGTAGGGACATGGATGAATCTGGAAACCATCAGTCTCAGCAAGAACAGAAAATCAAACACCACACTCATAGGCAGGTGATGAACAATGAGAACACATGGACTCAGGTAGGGGAGCATCACACACTGGTGTCTGTTGCAGGGGGGGCCAATGGAGGGACAGCAGGGAGGTGGAGGTCAGGGAGGGATAACATGGGGAGAAATGGCAGATGTAGTTGATATGGGTAAGGAGGCAGTAAACCACATTGCCACGTGTGTACCTATGCAATAATCCTGCATGATCTGCAGATGCACCCCAGAACCTAAAGTACATTAAAAAAAATAAAAATTAAAAAATTAAAACATAAGAAGATTTTTTATGATTAAAATACAGTATTTACCTTTCAACAATCACATTCACTAATATAAAATATCTATTTTTATTGATTAGATCATGTAATTATTTATGAAATGTAGTCACAGTAAGTCATGGTTTCAAATGGGGTATTGAAAGGGAGAAAACAACTCTGTCCTTAATATAGAGATTTTTTTCTATTTTTCTTTCTTATTTAGGCATCCATTTATTTTTAATTATCAAATAAAATGAAGAGATGACTTTGGGCATAGGTGACAGAATAAACCTCACAGAACTGGGTGATTTAGGGAATGAAGAAAAGTCAGCTAAATGAGAAATGAGACAGCTTTCCAAGTGCAAATAGCATTACAAACATAATAATAGAGACAGCAATAGGTAAGGTGTGTTGCAGGTAAAGTGTGCAGACTGGTCTGGCTAGAGAAGATGATTCAGGGGGTCAAATTAAGAAGCTCTAGCTTTATCTTGGCACACTGTAAACCTATTTAAGGTTCTTAATGACTTGATCACATATCTGATTAATAAATATAACTCTGAAGATGGTGTGCTTGAGGGGACAAATGGGGGTGTGCAGGCAGTTGGTACAAAATGAAGCATAGTTTTTATACAGGAAAGCCTGGTCAACTACTGCAAAACAGACCTGAAACAAACTGGTGAACTGTTAATTGGTTCAATTTGATAGTACTCTTAAGAAGTGAGAGTTAGAAAAATTCTGACAGAGTGTACTTAAAATAATAAAAATTATAATATATTATTAATAAAACAGCCATAAAGAAAAGAGGTACTAATTATATCAGACAAGTTCAATGTGAAAAAGAATAAATGGCACTTGACGTTTATTCCTACAAACTTTGAATTCACCTTTCAGTACAGCAGATGCATAAAGCTTAAAACTGTATTTATCAGATTCCCTTGCAACTACAGTTCTATGTACTAATAATTTCATGCCAATTAGATGTAGCCTCCAGATATTTGGAATAAATAAGAGATCAATCTCCTGATGCTTGTGACTATTATTTTTTCTGCTGACAAGTAGGATGGTGAGATTTGAGTTCACCCCTCTCTTTCCCAGCATTATTACTGCAATCACTTTTTCTGCTTCACTGGTGTTAGAAAAGTACTTGAAGTAGAAGTAGCTTCCTGGTTTTGGTTTCTTGGTCCCTAGATCTTGGTCCCCAGCTAGAGTGAGTAGCGTGGATTTGCTCTTAGTGATTTCAAGGAGAGCATGTAATTGTCTACCTTCTCGATTGTGATAGAGTTAGTAGCTCCCCATGTGGTATTCTGTAATTCATTCCTGGAGGACCATCTTCCAGCTTGCTCTACCAGCCTGTCTACAAATTTGAAAGCACCTAATTTGCTGTATTAAAATCCTTTCTCTTTAAAATATATAGTGTTGTTCTTACACTGAACTTGTCTGATATAATTAGTACCTCTTTATGTCTGTTTTATTAATAATATAACAGAATTTGTATATTTTGCATTCTACTGCCTTAGGGTCTTTTGTGAGCATAGCTATAAACAAAAGTTGCCTAAAGGCAGCCCCTCTAGCAACCACCCCCAGCATTTGTATCTGACAATATAATTCAACATGCTGTCCTGGGATTGGGAGGAGAGAGAAAAAGAGTTGGAAGGACAGAAATTCCTTTGCTTCTACCACCAGCTACCTCTTCATGTTGTCATTAAGAAATCTCTATTCACTCTTTTTCTTACGTTGGTTTCAAAATTCATGTAGACATTCTATTCCAAAATCCTTTGACTTGAACTCCTAATTTCCAAGGAAATTTTATTCTACTCCATCACAGGCATTCATTTCTACATTCAAATCCAAGACTGTGTCATTGACAAGAAAGGCACTACCATTAAAATTTCAATATCACAAGTCTACTCTTTCTTCTAGTTCATTATTTCTACAATGTTCTCTCATTTCTTTCATTTCACATCCATCATTATGATTATTTCTCTGCACACTTCCCTAACTTTTTTTCCCTGTCTTGCTTCATCGATTTTTCTTAGAAAAGTCCTAGCCCTGGTTAAGTTCAAATTTCAATATACTTCAAGATTAGACCTACTAAGCTAAATGTGGAGAAAAACTTAAATGGTGCTGACTGCCTCACAGTTAAGTGTATAATTGATAAGAACAAGAGGGCCATGAGCACTGCCAAGCCATCATATATTTTCCTATTCAATTTTTCATCAGCCTCAATGATTTCTTCCTACCTAGTTTCTCTCTCCTCAGATTTTCTATATCTTCTCCTCTTTCTCACTCTTAGGCAATAATATTTTTTCATTGAGCAAATAGCAATAACCAGAAAGCAATAAACTACTACCAAAGCTAGGGCAGTGGGAAAGAGTCTTTTCCTGTTATCAGCAGTTGCTTAAAACAGGAGCTAGCAAAGTTTGCCCCATGAATCTAATATGACCTGATGCCTGTTTTTATAAATAAAGTTTTATGGAGACACAGCCATGTTTGCTCATGGTCTATGGCTTGCAAAGCCTAAAATACTATCTGACAATTTACAGAAAATATTTGTAAACTTTTGTTCAGAACTAAGATCAAAGAGTTCATTATTGTTTTTAAAGTTTTTTTGCAGACAATGCCTATACCACTATTACTCTCATTACTCTGTTCTTGGTAGGTAGCAGAGCTAAAAAGTAACTGTCATATCTGCTTATCTCCAAATCTATCAACTTTCGTCTGTCCATATTTATTCTGACTTCTTTCCTTTTGCAATGGATGAATCGGCCTTGCTTCTGAGACCAATCACTCATCCTACATATGGGATCACGTTTTCTGTCATCTACTCAAAGACATCATTCCAGGAATTTTAATTCTCTCTCATGCATCATCAATTTTTCATGATTGATTAGAAACAAATTGTGAAAGAAAGAGAGGAATCAAGAATCATTTCAGGGAGTTTTCCATGAACAATAGCAGAAGTGAAGCAAGTTGGGAATAAAAAAATAATGTTCAGTTTGGATCATGATATGAAACTCTATCAGATACCAAAGTGGAAGTGCTCAGTAGAAAGTTGGCTATGTGAGTCTAGAAATCAGGAGAAGGCTTGGGGTTGTGGATATGTAGTTGAAGTGTAACCACCAATAAATAGTATTTAGTAGTGTGTGTTAGATAATAATAATAATAGTAGTACATCAATATAAGTATAATAACAATTATAAATTGGAAAGAAAAATATTTCAGTAAAGGAAAATTGAAAATGGGTGCCAGTATATTGTAAAAGCATTAGGAGAGTTCCTAGGAACAAAATTTAATGTGGCAATTTAGAAGCAAAATCTTAAAATATATTTGAAGAAAGAAGGGAAGATCAATTGTGTTAAATGTTGCTGAGAGAATAAGCAAGCAAAGACAGACATGTTACAGTAGGACTTGGCAACCTGGTGATCAATGGTGACTTTGAAGGAAACAGTTTTATTGAATAGTGATAAATGAATCCTAATTGGAATAGGGAAAGGGGATGAAATAACACCAAATACAGATAATACCCTTCCACACCCACTCCCCACCAAGGAGTTCTTCTGTAAAGGAAAACTGGAAAATAGTGTAATAAGTTCATTTCCAAAACCCAAAAATGCAATGATCCTGGCAAAGAGACATACAGTCAAGGATGTCTTTAGGACCATGTAGAGGCAAGTAGACATCAGAGGAAATGATTATGTTGCATGCTTAGGGGAAGAAAGCTGTCTCTGGTCAAAAAATGGCTTCAAGGCCATATCCTGCTATAACTGGCCATGTTGGCTTATGTAACAGACATACTGATGGTGATAATAATGTGTTAAATAAATACAGGTTACCCTCAGAAAGTATTCTATACTAAAAAAGCTTTCCAGTATCTTCACACAAACCTGAGAAAGATGGGAAAATGGAGAGAGAGAGAGAGAGAGAGAGAGAGAGAGAGAGAGAGAGAGAGAGAATTCCTAATAATGACAAATAAAATTGGCCAGGTGAAGATGGTGGGGCAGATGCAATTTGATTTTTTGAAAAGTAAAATATCAGTTCCTGCATGTGGTTTTGCATTGTAAAGTTTGTTGTGGGTACAATAAAAAGTAAGTTCTTTGTACCCTTATTAAGTAAATGTTGAAAAACATAAAATATCTACTTAAATGAGTGCCATTACATTATCATGTTCAGAAGACCCACGTATTTTTGTCCAGTCCAGAAAACTCCACTGGATAAAAACATGAGTGGTTGCCACAGAAATAAAAAAGAAAAGTAAAAAATGTGAAACATTACAAAAGTAGAACAAGTCACTGATTCATACTAAGGAAAGAGATGGACCAAGGATTTCTCAAAGTATAAACTGTGATTTAATGAAAGAATAAGCAAAATAAATATCAAGATGGGAATCAGTTGACTTTATACCATTAGCCATCCCTTTATCAAATAAATCATCCTTCTAAGTTCTAAATTTGTACATAGTCATATATATATTTAATATATGACAATAATTTTCAATTTTGAGGGGTATAAATTACTTAATAAAAAATTCAACTCTCTAACTTATAGTAGTATTTTTATAATATAAAGATGTAATTGTTTCATCTTCACCAGGAATCAAAGTATAGATATGCATCTCCTTAATAATTATAATGATAATATCTACAAAAATAAGTCATCATAAAAATATTTTCCTGTCAAGGTTCTATAATTGTGTAAGGTTCTATAATTGTATGCATACATAGTTTAAAATTTTCTTTTCCTAAGGCAGGTGCCTACAGACTTAATAATTTGTCCTCCTGCCTCCTATAAATCTTGTTTATATATATATATATATGTATATATATAATACAGATATAAATATTTATATCTATCTTATTTATATCTATCTTGTTTATATCTATCTTATGTATATCTATCTTGTTTATATATCTTACTTATATCTATCTTTATATATATTATATAATATATAATATATATTATATATAATATATATAATATGTATTATATATCTTGTTTATATATATTATATAATCTATAATATATATAAAATAATATATATAATATAAATAATATATAATATATATAATATATATATATTATATTATATATATTATAATATATATATATGTGCCCAGTTTTGAAGCTGAAAGAATTAAGGTTGCATTGATCTTTTGTACGATCACTCAACTATTAGCGGTAAATCAAGAATTAGAACATGACTTGCATGACTATGTAGTTCATGCAATTAAACATTACTACTGCCATTCGGATACACTACTTCTTTTAATGAATTGTTACAATTGGCTGCTAAATTCTCTGTTTTTCTCAATACTACACTTTATAAAGAAATAGGAAGTGACAAAATATGATCAGACTTTGTTAATAGCAAGTATTGTAATAAAAATAAAGCATATTAACTTTATAGGAGAATAGAAAAATAATGTTGTCCTTTTGGGGAGACTATTTCAAGTTGTTTACCATTTCAAGAGAAATAATCAAATATTCAGTAGGCTGAGTGTTACTAAGTAAAAGATTGAATATTCCCTTGCAATCTAAATTCTAAGTGTGGCCAGTGGCACCATGCCCAGTTAAAAAAATAAAATCTCTAGTCTGAGGAGTCTTATTGTGAATTTTATAATTAAGAAGAAATATATTTTGGCAGTTGTATTTTAACTAAATATAACAGCATTGAGTCATAATGATCATAATGATGGGGAACAAAGAGAAAAATAAATTTCAGGCTTCTAGATTCTCCTCTTGTAAAAATAGTTCCATTATTTTACATGCCACTGTATTTTAGGTCAATGTACAAGTATAAACTTTTAGAGATACCAAGGCTTTGACATTTATTGTCAGATAATATTTTCATTCAATATGATTCATAATTTATTAAATATATAAAACTATTTTGAGTGTATATATCTGTCTTCCAACTGAGAAAATTAATAGAGACAAATGCAGAGATAAGTTCATTTTCATAGGTATTAAACTAATTATCTCTACTTTATTCAATAGAAAAACAGAGTTCTGAAAGTATATTTCTCAGTCATTACGTCCAAGATTATTAGACTATTTTTATAATTTTATCAAACACAATATTGAATGTTAATCCTGGATACTCCAGTTGAACATCATCTTTTTAAAGAAAAGGAAATGAAGACACAAAGTGTTTCAATTTACCCCCAAATTTATTCATTCAGTGAGTAGCTGTTGACTACCTATTATAGGTCATGCATAAATATGTTATCGGGACAAATTTTGAAGCCTTACTGAAGATAATTTCTAATAGACAACACTTTAATTAATTGCAGAACTGGGGCAGACTACAATTTTGCACTCCAGAAAAAAATTCTTTTGAAATAGTTGGCAATTTGCTTTGAAATACACTTAACTAGTCTTTAAGAAAATAACACATAACTGATTAGCTTAAAATACTTTCTTAATAAAATATACTAGGCTTGATAGCCAAATAGTACATCCTGGATGGGCTTCTGATAAGTCAGGTTTATTTATTTATTATTTATTTACAAAAGTTTAGAGAGAAATTATTTATTAAAGTGTTATTATTATTGTTGTTGTTCATTGAAATACTTTATCAATTACTTTACTGAAAACTGCCTTCCCTTCCATAATATGCAGACGGAAATAACAATAATATGTTTCAATAAATACTAAATTAAATACTAAATTAAATTAATTAAATTAAATACTAAATTAAATAAATACTAAAATTTAAATATATGTTTGAAGAAAAGGCATATGAAGTGAAGGTAGTGTCCATATCTACTATCAATTATAGTAAGATAAATAAATACTAATTATCATGGCATTAGCAACAAAAATATAGTATTATTATAGAGGAGGGATATAGCTTACACATCCTCTTTGAGGTTGTTTTTGCAGGAGTGTATTGTAAGTAAAAGGAGAAGATCACTATCCCCAATCTGTAGTCGTCACTAGAAACTGGAGGCCCTCACCTTGTTCTCGACTTTTTTCTTTGAAGAATTTTTGAAGAATAGAGAAAACAATCATAATATAACAAAACTTTTTAAATTTTATTTTAATTTTATTTTAGGTTTGGGGGTATATGTGAAAGTTTTTTACATAGATAAACACGTATCACAGGGCTTTGTTGTACATATTATTACATAACCCAGGTATTAAGCTCAGTACCCAATAGTTATCTTTCCTACTCCTCTCTCTCTCCTCCCACACTCCCGCATAAGTAGATCCCAGTAGCTGTTGTTTTCTTTGTGTTCATTAGTTCTTATCATTTAGCTCCCACTCTAAGTGAGAACATGTGAAATTTGGTTTTCTGTTCCTGAATTAGTTTGCTAAGGAAACTTCCAGCCCCATCCATGTTCCCACAAAAGACATAATGTTGATTTTTTATGGCACAATAATATTCCATGGTACATACATACCACATTTTCTTCATCCAGTCTGTCATTGATGGGCATATAAATTGCTTCCATGTCTTTACTATTGTGAACAGCACAGCAATGACCATTTGTGTGCATGTGTATTTATGATGTTAGAATGCTTTGTATTCCTCTGCGTATATATACCCAGCCATGGCATTTCTGGGTCGAATGGTAGTTCTGCTTTTAGCTCTCTGAGGAATTGCCATACTGTTTTTCACAATGATTGAACTTATTTACATTACCATCAACAGTGTATAACGTTTTCCTTTTCTCCACAACCTCACCAGAATCTTTTATTTTTTGACTTTTTAGTAATAGCCATTCTGACTGGAGTGAGATAGTATCTCACTGCAGTTTTGATTCACATTTCTCTAGTAATCTAGTAATATTGAGCTTTTTTTCATGTATGTGTTGGCTGTATGTATGTCTCCTTTTAAGAAGCGTCTGTTCAAGTCCTTTGCCCACTTTTTGATGGGATTGTATGTTTTTCTCTTGTAAATTTGTTTAAGTTCCTTATAGACCCTGGATATTACACGTTTTACAGATGTATAGTTTGCAAGTATTTTCTCCTAATCTGCAGGTTATCTATTTGCTCTGTTGATAGTTTATTTTACAGAAGATCTTAAGTTTAATTAGTTCCCATTTGTCAATTTTTGCTTTGTTGCATTTTCTTTCGGCATCTTTGTCATAAAACCTTTGCCTGTTCCTATGCCTAGGATTGTAAAGCCTCCCTATTTAATAAATGGTGCTGGTAAAACTGACTAGCCATATGCAGAACATAGAAGCTGGACCCCTTCTTTATACTATATACAAAAATCAACTCAAGACTGAGTAAAGACTTTAATGTAAAACCCAACAAAATATTTTAAAAATCAGAATTAGTTCTTTAGACATGAGGAGCATTCTAGTCCTAATTTTATCCAATAAATGAATATTACTGTGTAGCCCTGTGATCTAATTGATAGATGAACTGTGATACACCTCAGCTGCTGAAGCTAGGAAAATATTCAGTGGTTTTATATACGAAGTTGCATGCTCTCTTGGTTTGATTCAAATAGGAGGAGGAACAGGTCTTTTCGCAGTTTTGACTATTATAAATTCAAATTATAACTAGAAGTTTTCTTCCTATCAAAAGAAGACTAAAATATTGCTCTGTCAGTCACAGAGAAGCACTGAAGACTCCTGAACAAAGATAAGAGTATATATACTCAGGGAAGAGGGGTCAGGCAATAAGCAACAGTGCATCAGAAATAGAAAATAAAATACCCAGCAGTAATTATTCATAAGTAATTTGTGAATACGTTGATTGAAAGACACTTCCTAACAATACAATTGATAAAGAAGATACTATAAATGAGCCTTCTGGCACATAAGTAGATGTAGAGAGTGTGGTCCCTGTTACAAAAATAAAACAAAATCCAATTGTAGGCTATCATGGCATAAGAACAGCTTTGTGTGAGGTTAAGAAAGAAATTCGTAGTTGTTCAGTGCATTTTCCAGGAATCATGATATAAAGAAAGATAACTATCTGTTGAGAACCTATGATTGTATAAAATTTACAACTATATAACTGTAATTTTATAAGCATCATTCCATAATTTTAATATAATAATTTTATTAAATATCAACTATGGGTAAGTCCCCTTGGTGCTGTGGTTACAGTAATGAATCAAAAAAGATAAAATCCCTACCTTCATATGCCAGGAGAAAGATATACAGAAATAAATAAGAAACATAACAACTTGATGGTAATAAATTCAACAGAGTAAAATAATGCAGAAATGAAGAGACCATAGATGTTTTGTATATGATAGTAAAATTTGTAACAGTATGAGTGCATAAAATATAAGTATACATGCAGGTTTAGAGAAGATTAAGTATAAACTCTTACAGCAGACAAGTGACTGGCATGTTCATAGAATAGCATAAAGGCCAGTTTGGCTGGACCAGAATGATCCAGAGGTGCAATAGTAGAAGACATAATTAGAAGGATGGCAGAGTTCAGATCATATAGTGTAAAACAATTCAATTCCTACCATTGCAAATACAAGTTTATTTAAAAAAAGTTCTGATGGTAGAAGGCCAATTAAAGTACAATTGACCCTTGAACAGCACAGATTTGAACTGTATGGGTCCACTTATATGTGGCTTTTTTTTTCCAACCAAATTCAGATTGAAAATACAGTATTGGAGGGATGCAAAACCTCTATATATGGAGAGCTGATTTTTCCAAGACACCTGTTCTGCAGGGCTGACTGCAGGACATAAGTATGCATATATTTAGTTATACACCAGGGGTTCTGGAAACAATCCCCCAGTATACCAAGGGATGACTGTATAGTAGCTTTGTATAAAAATAGGTAGAATTATTTTAATGTTTATTAAAAATATTCTTTCTTTCTGAGAGAATATGTAGATTCATGCATATAATCATCTCTAATCCTGCAGAACTGTGAGTCAATTAAACCTCTTTCCCTTAAAAATTACCCAGTCTCAGGTATGTCTTTATAAGCAGGGTAAGAACAGACTAACACAGTTCCCAACATCTAGCTCAGACACAATTCCTCTGATATCCTATAACCTAAAGACTGTATGACAAGGATAACCAACACTAATATATCTTATATTAAATGGTGGAGGAAGAGGAGAGGAAAGAACACAAATAAATTGATATATTTATTGCAGATACATCTATAAAAAAGCAAGGAAGAAAATACTTGTAAGAATGACTACTATATAACTGAAATGTCGGTCCATCAATTAAACCTCAGAATCTGAATCTGTATTACAAGGTGTTAAGATTGCTCACGTATATTTTAATTTCCTTTTCTTTTTGCAAATATTCTTATGCATTTGATTTTTAAGTTGTAAAATATCCATTCTAATTACTTTATTTTCAAACTGAGAAGCTTAGGGTTTTTTGTTTTTTTTTTTCAATTTTATCCAATCTCATCTCACCTGCTTCACAAAGTCGCAAGTTGGTAACCTGATGCTGAATCAATCAGAAATAAATTTCCATAGACTCACATCATTCCCTTTATATACTTACCAACTTCTATTTAAAGTCATGTATCTTTCATTATTATTATTATTATTATTATTTAAGTTCTGGGAACATGTGTGGGATATGCAGGTTTGTTACATAGGTGAATGCCTGCTGTGGTGGTTTGTAAAGCCGTTATTTCTACTTGAGCGCTAGATTCTCTATGATGTCCCCTAATCCAGCACATCATTCCAACTACTATTCTCTCTGTCTCCCACATCATAAGTTTTTCCATTCTCTATATTCATATTCATAGCAGCTCAAAAATACTCATTTCTCTAATTTTACAGAAAAAAATTCTCCTGATTTTATTTCTCCCAGCTACTACTGCCTTTTACCATTTTGCAGCAGATTTTCTTAAATGAGTGATCAATACTTCATGTTTCCAATTCTTCCTCTTCCATTTTCCCTTATAACCACCCTTCTTAGCCTCTCTCCTTTCAAGTTCATGGAAACTGCTGTTGTAATGAACACCAATGTCTTTCATCTGGTAAAATTAAATAAGTTGTTTGTCCTTATCTTACTTCCCTGACATACTATCTAACCTTGTTGACTATCCTCACTGCCTTGACACACTTTCTTTATATGACTTCCAGGACACTATACTCTGTTGGTTTTTCTCCTCCCTCGTTGGTCTCTCTTTCTAAGTCTCTTTTATAACTTTAATATCACAGTACCCAATTTCAGCCCATAGAGGTGTATCTTTATTATCTAGAGTTGTTGAGGTAACAACTCCCAAAAAGACTGAAAATGAAAACAGTTTATAAATGTTCCCTTAAGTGTAAGAAGGAGAAATTTTCTTTTTGCTTTTTTTCTAAGCCCTTCAGTATTTGTTACTCATGTGTGTGTGTGTTTGTGTGTGTGTGTGTGTGTAGAGAGAGAGAGAGAGGGTCTCCCTCTGTCATCCATGGTGGAATGCAACAGTGCAATCACGGCTCACTGTAACCTTGAACTTCTGGGCTCCAGTGATCCTCCCACCTCAGCCTCCTTAGTAGCTGGGACTGCATGCATATGCTGTAACATCCAGCTATTTTTTTTCTACTATGTATATTTAGTTCACTAACATATATTAATTCCATAATTTGCTGACATCAAATGATATTACCTAACTTTGATAAATAATAAGCAGAAATATGGGTATATGAGTTATGGTGGTGTTATAAAAAATAAAAATGGAAAATGATAAAACCTATTACATTTGGGCAAAGAGTTGGAGATGAATAGGGGACACATAATTTCTTGTTCAATTTTTATTTTGTATGATGCATGTATTGCTTTTATAATTAAAATAATTCATTTTTAAAAAGGACTAAATAAAATGAAAATAATACATTTTATAGGAGAAATATAATCCCTTTCCTATTTTGGGAAAGAATGAACATAATTGTGTGCCAGGGTCAGGGTTGATAGGCAATGCCATTAAATTAAGTTGAATTAAACGGGGAAGAGAAGGCTTCATTGTAAACAAGGAAAAAGTAGTGAGCAGAAACAGTTCAGGAGCTTCTTCCTGACTATCTAACAGGTTTTAAATTATTTTATAAATAATCTTTTCATGGAAAGAACACCAAAGGAGTATTACAGCAGATCTATACAGAGTGTGAGCAGAGCTGCTAAATTCCTATTAGAAGTTCTCATAGGAAATACCTGTACAAGGTCCACACATTGTCAACTTTATGCAGTAACAGCAAAGAGTTTGTTCGCCAAATGTATGAAGAGTTTTAAGTACAATAGGCTTCAGAGCCCTAATTTCCTACCCCAACTTCTTTGTGCTTATAAGTCATCTAGTTTTTAATTGACTGAATAATTACGTTTTTGTGGTCTTCATGAAAATTAAGTGAATATTAACTGCTAAAATTTATCTTGAAATATTAAACAAGTTTGAGAAAGAATAGGGCTGTGTGGCTGGAGAAAGCCTGAATAAGAGAAAAGTCTGATGAATAATGCAAGGTGCACATGAAGAAAGCACAGCAAGCTTGATGGAAAGCTGTTAGGAAGTAGGCCAGACTTGAGCAATAGGAAGTATACGTCCTGGTATTCTGCAGATTATATAAGAACTGACGGTCCTTTGTTCACTTAGGATAGCACACAGTAAAAAGTAGTTGAGGGACCTGATTCTAAAAAGGAATAAAAGATGCTGAACAGAGCTGCAAGACAGGATGTAATCAACTCTGGTCTCCCTCTCTGATGGTGAAAACTATTATATTGGTGGAGAGAGTCACTTAAGATCTCCTTTCAAAATATACAAATCTCAAATTTTGTCTAAAAGATGAGGAGAGGCTGAAGTTTTAGGGATATGAAGTATGTTAAGAAGAGAAGCCAAACCCTGATTTGGAGAAGACTATGGAGGCTTTTATTATTCTCCCAGCAGTAATTTCAAGTGTTTTTTAGAAAAAAAATATATAGTAATTACCTCTGTTTCAAAAAAGGATTCTAACAGGAAAACAGAAACTTTTCTCATTTAGACAACAAAGATTAACACAGGAAACTTGATGTTAAAACCAGAAAAGAGCAGGAAAACTGATGGTCAAGATGGGAAGTGACTTTTAGCCTTCAGTAAATCAGAAGGTCCAAGAATCACAGGGAATTTGCTGCTGATAATCAGTTGAAAGTTATTTCAAAGTAGGCAATTTCCAGAGCAAAGTGCCTCAAACCTCTGGCAGACCTCTGAAATATCTGTCATTTGATGAAGCCCCTAAACCTATCTGCCCTGTCGATGTATAACAGCAACTTCCGTTACCCTTTTGACTTCAAAATCTCACATGAGTGCTTCACACTGGAGGAACTCATAATGAACTCTGTTGGCAGGCAGCCTTTGTATAGATGAAGACATGTTTACTGCCTCCACAAAAGGAGAAATACATGTCCTTAGCAAATACTGTTAGTTCTGATACAATTTGGCTGTTTCTTCACCCAAATCTCATTTTAAATGGTAGTCCCCATAATCCAAAGGTAATTAAATTGTGAGGGCGGTTACTTCCATGCTGTCCTCATGATAGTGAGTAGTAACTTCTTAAAAGATCTGACGGTTTTATAAGGGGCTTTTCCTTCACTTCATTCTGCACTTCTCCTTGCTGCTGCCATTTGAAGGACAAATTTGCTTCCCCTTCCACCATGGTTATAAGTTTCCTGAGATGTCCCCAGCTCTGCTGAACTGTGAGTCAATTAAATCATTTTCCTTTATAAATTACCCAGTCTCAGGTATGCCTTTATAAGCAAGGTGAGAACAGACAAATACAATTCCCAACATCTAGTTCAGTCACAATTCCTCTGACATCCTACAACCTAAATACTGCATGGCAAGGATAACCACAACCAATATGCCTTATATAAAATGGTAGAGGAAGAGGAGAGAAAAGAACACAAATAAATTGATGTATACATTGCAAATATGTCCCTAACAAAACAGGGAAGAAAATACTTATAAGAATAAATACTATATTTTATTTTTCTGCAAGTGGTCACAGATTGAGATTTCTTTGAATGACAACCTTAGCCACAAGGGAAATTGAATTGGTGTTATATATTCTGGTGGAATATTTGCTTCTTGAAAAATTAAGATCTGCAAATTATCAGAGCCTAAAGTTGTGGGGATTATAAACAAATACCATCTGAATGGGCTATTAGGTGTTATAGTGAGGGCTGCCACTTCCACTTTTAACATTTGATATCCAGGACTCTGTGTTCTGGGTATGTGAAAAATCAACTTTGTGCTGGTCACTTGTTCCATGTATACACTTATTGCATGTTTTAGAATATCCTGTTAATCTTGCAGGGTTGATTCCTAACAGGTTCTTGGACCAACTGCAGGGCTTTCTCTTTCTCTGGTACCCAAACAACAATAATGACAACTTAAAACTATCTTCAGGTGTTCCTAACAGCAGTATTTTAAAGAGTAGCTCCTTACCTAAAGGAACGAATCTCAAAGAGTATAATTTCACTGGCAATATTATAGAGACAGGGAGACATTCTCTTCTCTCTCAAGTTACTTGATATAGGAGCCCTTTCACAGAATCTGTTTTAGTGTTCCATCATGGAAGAACACTTTCCAGAAATAGGAATTGTAAGAAAAATTCCCAAGAATATAATTTATTTTACCATCTGCTTTTCTTAGAAAACAATCAGTTAATAACATAATTGCCTTGGCACCATGTTCTGAGTTGTACATGTGCTACATTAGAATGAAAAATGCAGTTTGTTATAAATTGAGAAAAGGGTTCCTTGAAGCTTTTTTTTCTTTCTTCTTTTTTTAAATTTTTAGAATTTTTTTTGAGACAGAGTCTTACTCTCTCACTCGGCTGGAGTGCAATGGCATGATCTCAGCTCACTGCAACCTCCACCTTCCAGGTTCAAGTGATTCTCCTGCCTAAGCCTCCTGAGTAGCTGGGACTACAGGCACATGCCACCATGCCCAGCTAATTTTTGTAGTTTTAGTAGAGACAGGGTTTCTCCATGTTGGCCAGGCTGGTCTCAAACTCCTGACTTCAAGTGATCCACCTGCCTCATTCTCCCAGTGTTGGGATTACAGGCATGAGCCACTATGCTTGGCCCTCCCTTCTTTTTTGAGTTACTTTTTGGAAATATCTTTTAATTTGACCTCTACCATAAAAAATTCTTAATATTTTATTTTATCCTAAAGAATTTGGCAATATTTTAGTACATCAACACAAAGGATAATAATGCAACACACCAATCTATGGAAAGTTTTTATTGATGTATAAATGACTGTTTTTGCTTATATTTTTCATTGAAGTTTGCAAAATAATGCTTGATTTAAGGAGGTTATTATAGAAGGAAAACAACTTGTTACTTCAAATGCAAATAATCTTTGGATTTGCAAAGTCCTTTCAAAAGTCCTTTGTCTCTTTTGATTTTTGTTGGTTTAAAGTCCATTTTATCAGAGACTAGGATTGCAACTCCTGCTTTTTTTTGTTCTCCCTTTGCCTAATAAATCTTCCTCCATCCCTTTATTTTGAACGTATGTGTGTCCTTGCACATGAGATGGGTCTCCTGAATACAGCACACTGATGGGTCTTGACTTTTTATCCAATTTGCCAGTCTGTGTCTTTTGATTGGGGCATTTAGCCCATCTATATTTAAGGTTGGTATTGTTATGTGTGAATTTGATCCTGCCATTTTGATGATATCTGGATATTTTGCCCATTACTTGACCCATTTTTTTCATTGTGTCAGTGCTCTTTATCATTTGGTAAGTTTTTGGAGTGGCTGTTACTTGTTTTTCTTTTTCTTGTTTAGTGCTTCTTTGAGGAGCTCTTGTAAGGCAGGCCTGGTGGTGATGAACTCTCTCAGCTATTGCTTGTCCATAAAGGGTTTTCTTTCTCCTTCTCTTACGAAGCTTAGTTTGGCTAGATATGGAATTCTAGGTGGAAAGTTATTCTTTAAGGATGTTGAATATTGGCCCCCACTCTCTTCTGGCTTGTAGGGTTTCTGCTGACAGATCTGCTGTGAGTCTGATGGGTTTCCCTTTGTGGATAACCCGACCTTTCTCTCTGGCTGCCCTTAGCATTTTTTCCTTCATTTCAACCCTGGTGAATCTGATAATTATGTGCCTTGGGGCTGCTCTTCTTGAGGAATATTTTTGTGATGTTCTCTGTATTTCCTGGACTTGAATGGTGGCCTGGCGTGCTAGGTTGGGGAAGTTCTCCTTGATAATATCCTCAAGAGTGTTTCCCAGCTTGGATTCATTCTCTCTGTCACATTCAGGTACACCTATCAAATGTAGATTAGGTCTTTTCACATAATCCCATATTTCTTGGGAGGCTTTGTTCATTTCTTTTCACTCTTTTTTCTCTATTCTTGCTTTCTCATTTTATTTCATTGAGTTCATCTTCAATCTCTGATATCCTTTCTTCTGCTTGGTCAATCTTCTATTGAAACTTGTGTATGCTTTGCGAAGTTCTCATGCTGTGTTTTTCAGCTCCATCAAGTGGTTTATATTCTTCTCTAAGCTCTTTATTCTAGTTAGCATTTCAAGTAACCTTTTTTCTAGGTTCTTAGTTTCTTTGCATTGGGTTAGCACGTGTTCTTTCAGCTCTGAGAAGTTTGTTATTACCTACCTTCTGAAGCCTGTTTCTATCAATTCATCAGATTCATTCTTCATCCATCTTTGATCCCTAGCTGGTGAGGGGTTGTGATCCTCTTGAGGAGGAGAGGCGTTCTGATTTTTGGTGTTTTCATCCTTTTTGTGCTGGTTTCTTCCCATCTTAGTGGCTTTACCTACTTATGGCCTTTGTAGTTGGTGACTTTTGGATGGGATCTCTGAGTGCACGCCCTTTTTGTTGATGATGAAGTTATTTCTTTCTGTTTCTTAGTTTTCCTTCTAACAGTCAGGCCCCTCTGCTGAAGTACTGTTAGAGGTCCACTCCAGACCCTGCTTGCCTGGGGATCACTCGCAGGGGCAGCAGAACAGTAAGGGTTGCTGTTGGTTTCTTCTTCTGTTATCTTCGTCCCAGAAGGGTACCTACCAGATGTCAGCCTGAACTCTCCTTTATGAGGTGTCTCTTTGGGTATATGGGGGTTGGTGAGCTGCTTGAAGAGACAGTCTGTCCCTTATAAGAGCTCAAGTGCTGTGCTGGGAGCTCCATTGTTCCATGCAGAGATGCTGGGCAGGTACTCTGAAATCTGCTGCAGAGGAACTCATAACTGCCTCTTTTCCCAGGTGCTCTATCCTAGGAAGGTCAGCTTTATTTATAAGTTCCTGTCATGCTGCTGCCTTTTTTCATAGATGCCCTGTCCCACATGGAGTAGTCTAGTCACAGTCTGCCAGCAGAGGTGATGCTGAGCTGCTGCAGGCTCTGCCCAGCTGCTGTGTGAACTACCTCGGTAGTGGTGGACTGTCTTGGTAGTGGTGGTCGCCCTTCCCCCCACTGAGCGGGACTGTCCTGGGTCCAGCTGTGCTTGCTGTGAAATCTCAATCCAGAGCATTTTAGATTGCTTGTTTTGTGGGGGTGGTACCGGCAGAGCCAGATCGCCTGGCTTCCTGACTCTGCCCCCTCCCTTTCAGTTGAATGGGTGGCTCTGTCTCCCTGGTGTTCCAGGCACTGGCTGAAACTGCCACCCAGATTTGTGTGAGTTTCTGTGCACCAACCCGGCACTAGCTGAAACCGCCGTGCTGAAAACTCATGGCGCTTTTCAGCCCAGGAATCTCCTGCTCTGCCGGCAGTGAAAATTTGTTTGGAAATGCGGTGGGCACTCACCCTCTGCGTTGTTCTTGCTGGGAACTGCACTCCAGAGCTGTTCCTATTGGGCCATCTTGGATCCCTCTGAATGTATGTTTCTTATTTGTATTTGTGTTCAGCCAGGATTATATAATTTGTCAAATTATTATATAAAATTATAATTCAAAGACAGGATTTAATTTTATAACTGTGGCAATAGCATCTTTTATGAAGATATATGGATTTCTATCAGAGCAATATTGTTCTTAGATTTATAGTTTTGCATTACTTTATTACACAAACTTTGGTTTAATTAAGGCAAGTTTGTGATAAAAGGTGTAAATTTATAGCTGAAGAAATTAATAAAAGTCCTCCTTGGTTCTGACTTTCAGGAGGAAGAGAAGATCAATAAAATAAACATCTGTGAGATAAAAGAAGCTTCTCCTATTATATCAAATGATACAGATATCATGTCTGTGATGACCCATCCTGGGAAAAGCTCTGTGTACGACAGAAGAGTTAGTGATAACATCATCACAATTAGTTATAGTACCCTTCAAAAATTCTCTACTAGTGTCAGAACTCAGTGTTTCATTTACGGTTAAAGGTTTGTACAACCTGAAGAGAAACCAGAATGTAGAACTGAGGTTTGAGACTGATAAAGCATCTATGTTGATTCATAGCATTTATATTAGATTGAAATATACAGAAATAATTTTTCCAATTCTATTTTGTTCCTACTTCATGATTAGATCTTTGTTGGCAATACTTAAAGATTAACTACTAAATAGCAATTGCATATGGTGATAGAACATAATATTGTGATAGAATACACATTCCGTATTTGGTAAATGTATAGAGGACCATATGCTATTCAATTTGGAAACTATAACGACTATATTTTCAAACCATTATTGTAAAATGTGTTATTTTCACAGCCTCTTAGTGATGTTCTTGCTAGTCACTGTAATTTTCTTTGTCAGAATATAATCTTGACTGAAATTCTAAACAAGATTGTGACTTGTAGTAATAATTACCATTCTCAGAATACTAGCTATTATTTATTTAGTGTTGTGTGTGTCAAGCACTTTTCTGAGTAATTTAAATGTGCTTCTTTCAACAACACTATGAAATACTGTTGTGAATCATATATTCTATGTTAGGAAACTGAGGCAAAATAAGTACCTCTTCAAAGTCATAATGCTAATCAGTATTGGAATCAAAATAATAAACCAGATCATGTGACTTCAGTACTAAATTTTTAACCATTGCATTCACTACTTTCCCACAGATCATGCCACCACTCTTCCAAAACACTATTCCATAATCAATTTTGCTAAAAATTCTCAGAATCAGATATTGTGACAAATAACAATTGATACAGTATGCAGACATTAGATCAAACTTTTAGGAATAAAATCTTTTTATTTAGCAAAGGGAAATGAATTAATGTGTGCTTTTTACTCTTCAAGAGCAGTCATTGGTGGGGCTAGGACAGTGGACAGAAAAAGAATTTCTCACTTCCTTCTATAAAGGTGGACCCAGATGACTTCAAGCAGGCACTTTATTTCAGTGATTTGTTGGGAAAACATGAAATATTTCAATGAAAAATGAAATCTGTCAGCTGTCATGTTATTTGTTTATACTTCAGACTAAACCTCAATATTAAATTATCAATAACCAAAAGGTTTTCCCCATAACTTCTATCAAAAGTTATTAAATATAAATGTAAAACATCCATTAACATAAAAGATTGATAATATTTGCCAATAGAAATTGACACCCATTAAATTAACAGTGCATATTGCATTGTTTGGATGCCAAATCAGGTATCATACAAATAAAAATATCCTTATCATCACATTTCCCCTTGAACGTCAATGAGTTTTAAAAGCAATTTGTAATTAAAGTTATTTTTACATTTTGGTAGACTTATTTCCACAATAAACTTCAGCATCAATCTTTATCTTAAGACAGAATAGCCAGGACAGTGCTGCTCTTTTAGGGACATAGCCCAGTAGATCTGCAAGGGTTTTCTAGTTTTAATGCATTCTGCCTTGATTTAAATTTCTTGTGAGGCATTGTTTCCAGATGAAACTTCTTTTTAAAATCATGGTACAGGACAAGATTCCCTTTGAGAAGATGTGATTATTTAAATAAACTTCGAGAGTTGTGTCCTCTGAATGTGGTCTTTGTCAGTACAAGAATGTCCATGACAAAAAAGTGGAGGACTGATTAAGAGGTTGTCCATACCCCCTTTCAAAAGAAGCAGACTCAATCTCTGTTCCAATTTACCATGGGACACCTTCAAATTACCTTTTCAATTTTTCTAATTTATTTACTAACATAGAGCCAACTCCAGATTTACTTACTGGTGGTTTCATGCCATAGTTTCATTTATTTCTCATTAAACATGCCACTGAATCATAATGCATCTATCACTTAAAAAAGGAAAACCACCAAAGTAGTTATTTCAAAAATTGATTCTAGTTTGGTTTGAAATACACTGCTAAATTATTTTCAATATTACCAATATGTTGTAAAATATATATACAAATATATATTTTTAGAAAAGTGTATAGAATGTATTTTAATATTACTTAGCTAATTTATTATTTTAGCCCCTTTTCATTTTACTGTCTGATCCACAATGTTTTCAAAGTAAGCTACTGAGATCTATCTATACCGGAGATAAAATGTCCTGTAAATATTTTTCGTGATGAGTATTACCTCTCTTCTATTTTCCTAGTCAAGCATAAATCAGTATGTTAACATTTGTTAAAATTTTGGCTCTTGAAATTTATATGAAAGCAGTTTAAAAAGTTATGAACCATATTTACAAAAAGGTTTTTTGAAGTCTGTGCATAACTCACCTGTTTAAAACTATAGTATATAAACATTTTTGATTTTGCATCTCCATCAGTGAAACATTGTTGTGCATGCACCAATATTTATTTACTTATCATTTGTGCAAATTGTGCTACTGTACTAATACACCATGTTCCATATACATGTGTATGCATGTGAGTATATACGTGAATGTGGATGTGCATGTGGATATAAGTGCTTGTGGAATCAATACAATTGGCATTGTATTGACAGTGGATCCCTACTTTACTGCAACCAAATATCTTGAAGGTGAATGTTTTAGTTCACAAAGACAGCTATGTAAATGATCGTATATTTATAATATTTTCACCTTTAATATGATCTATCATGCTTGAAAAGTTGTTACTATGAACCTCAATCTTCTGGTTTACCTTCTGCCAGCAGTAGAGGTCATTTAATACAGATGCTTTGCGTAAGTCACCACCAGATGGCAGTCTTGCGTCTTTGTTCATACACATTTCTGAACTAAGAACTACTTTATTATGTGAAGTCTTTCACCAAAATTTATCTGCATCATCTTTTTAATTATGAGAACGAGGCAGCAGATATGTTACTTTGCTTAAAGAGAAGTTCTCGTTTTGGTTTCTTTACACACATTGGGAAAATACTTTTATTTTTCCTTGTATGTGTATTGTCATATATAAATAAAGGATATTGGATTAGATAGTTCAATTCAAGCATGTATTATCAAGCAGCTGTTCTGTCTATGGTGCTGTACTGAATGTGATGGAGGATATAACAGTGAATTGTCAATGCCTTTAAATAGGTGAAGTTAGGCAATAGATATATAGCAGATTTCTATTTAATTAAATTGCCAGATTCTCTATTGTTTTACATTTTCTTGGTAAACACACTGAAAATAAGGGATGGGCAGATTGTGAAAAATATAATATGGCATACAAAGAAGTTTGTACTTTATTATAGATTATATGAAATAAACCACTTAAAGTTATCAAGTTGTTGTTCTTATTTGTTTGAATTTTGGCTGGTTTGTGTTAACTAAATAGGAAATTACATAATCAAAGTCATGTTTCATAAAGATAAATTTGAAAGGAATTAAGCATATAATAGGGATAGTGAGACCAGTTAGAAGGCTATAGTGCCTCAAGTCAGAAATAACAGAATGACAAATTCAGCATGGTATCACTCATGTGGAGTCTAAAAAGGTTGATCTCATAAAAGCAGAGAGTAGCATAGTGCTTACCAGATGCTGAAATCTTAGCAATGGTGTGTAAGAAAGATATTGGTCAAAGGATGCAAAGTTTTAGTCAGATAGAACTAATAAGTTCAAGAAATATATTGTACATAATGACTACAGGCATTAACAATAGTTCTATTCTTGAAAAATGCTACAAGAGTAGAGTTAAAGTGTTCTCATTACAAAAATAATAACATTGTGAGGTTATATATATGTTGGTTACCTAGACTCATTCATTCCACAATGTACATATATTTCAAATATCATTTTGAATGGGATATATACACACTATTTTACCTGTCAGGTTAAAAAAAAAAAAGACCTTTGGCATCTGCTCAAAAAATTATAAATGAAAATGATAAAATTAAAAAAAGCATTTTGTGCATGTAAACAACTTGACTCGGACAAGTTAAGGTTAAAAATTTGTGGTGAGCCTGATGAAAATATTAACAATTAGGTTTAGAGCTCAAGAAAAAGGTGAAGAAAATAGATTACAGAGAAAAATCTCCTGTAGAATATTGTTAGCTAAATGGATAGTAAATGTTTCTACCTTTTTAATTATCCCAATATATTTACTGGTACCACAAAGATTATTTGAAATTTAATAGCATCACCATTTTATTCATGTAATATGTAATCTATTACAACTATTCAGATCCAGATGCTAAAATAATGCATCCTAGAAGAAAAATAAGAACTTCTATTCCCATTTTTAGTCCTATGAAATTATATTATTATATGTTTGTTACACTGCTTTGAAAGAAATTGGAGTTTGTTATTATAATTATTTTTTATCTTATTTATTGGGCTTTGCTTCTAAATGAACAGAAACATAATTTTTGGTATAGAGGAAAACTCTGTTTCATGTGAGCACTATATTACTTTCAAAACGTAACAAGAATATGCACTAGGATCCGGACAGGAATATGAAGCATAGATGCTTCTCCAATTTTCCCAGCAACAAGTGAAATTCTTTAGCTTTTTTTCTTGCCACCAGCTCCATATCTAGAAAATTCCAATTAAGCCTTTTCTTTCTAATTTATAGGTAGCTGAAAATACTGAATTTCCCTAAAGTTTTAAACTTTTATATCTTCAAAATGAATTTATTAGTGGTCCAAGATAATATCTTACTTTTTTATATGGTTTTTAAAAAGAACCACTTCCAACAGGAGTAATACAAGTGACATTTCTGCAATTTCTATACTGCTGAAATGAACTAAGAAGTGAAAATTTTAATGGGAAAAAAATGTATTTTGGAAATATATCCATGGCTTCCATTGCTATATGTACATACCAGGAGAGATTTAAAGGTTTTACTCAAGAAGTGGAGAGAGTAGAACATTTTCAATTCAAGCAAAAAAATTAAAAACTTCTTTTTCCTGATCTTATTAAAATTAACATACAATTCTCTGGAGTTTTAATACAAATATCAAAATTAGAACAAAGCAAAGAAAAAACAAAAGTATTCCAAACAGTGAGTTTGAGAATTAAAAAAGAAAAAGTACTTATTTCTAAACCTCAGTGAATTTACATTTTAACAAAAAGTAAGTGAGTCTATTTTAACCATACTTTTAAAATAAAAGGTATCTTTCAAATATGCCTTTAAAATTATAATTTATCACGTTTAGACTCAAAGGTAAATTTGAGGGCTATGTGTATACATTTCAAAAATATTTATTTTGTTATTTCCTTAAAAGTAATGGCTAAGCAATTACAATGGAATGGTTTATGAAGAGTTTTTATTATGTTGTTAGAAATTAGTCAATATAGCTTACTATATACATAGTAAGTACATAAATAGTTATTTTTAAAGTATTTCTTAACTTGTTTTTTAATATGTTGTATGTTCAAAACAAAAAATTTCAAAACCTTTGCTGTTAGCATTAGTAAGTTTGAAAGTTAAAGTACTTTTACAAATGAGATGAGTAAACAACTTTTTTCAGAATAATCATTTAAACTCTGGGAAGTGTAGTGGCTGTGGTTGAGCTGAAGGGATATCAGAGGAAGATTACAAATTATATGTAGAGAAAAGCTTAGTATATAAAACAAACAAGGAAGGGAGATAGTAGCATGGCTTATTCAAGAAACAAGATATTGCTGGTGCACATAGTGAATGAGGGGTAAGAGGAAAAATGAAGAAAAGAGATAGATAAGGTCATAAGATCTGATCATTAAGAGCTTTTAATACCTTGATAAAGATATTAGGTTTTACACAAGAGATGAAGGGGAGTCACTAAAAGTAAAAAGGAGAAGGAATAGGTCAGAATTATATTTCAGATTTTATTGTGAGCAATGGAAAGCATGGTTTTGAGAAAAACAGGTAAATCAGATGGAAGATTTTTAAATGTCAAGCAAAAATGATGAGGTCTTGAGGAATTGGCTGAAAAAAAGAAACTACCAATAAGAAGCTGAATTTGGATTTGAGAAATATGAAAGAGGTGGAGGAAAGAGGAATTACTGAGAGTCAATGTGGGAACTAAAAAAAAGGAAGGGATTCAGGATGATGCCAAAGTGAATATCATCATTGGTGGTTGAATGTGTGAGACTGTATTTTTTTTAATTAAGTTCCTGATTCGAGACACAGTTTCATGGATAGTGAAACAATAAGACACTATACTCCAGTGTGCAGGAGGTGATTAGATCACTTTCTATATGAGCATCAGGCTGCAGTTTCCTAACCTAATTTTTACTGCATGTGTTCAATATGTTTCTTGACTATTCATTCTTCACTTAATAAACAATTTCAAAAGCCTTACTATTGCTAAGTTCCTATTTGCTAGAAATTTTTCCCATGTCCTCAGTCTCCACTTTTTTTTTCAATTTCTCATTGGGAAGCCTGTTTTAGTTCATGACAGCTCCTTTCTTTGCATCTGGATTGCAACTCTGTGGTCCTATATTTCTACTCAGATAGACCTCCTCGGTATATTTTTCAGATGCTCATTGAACATCAAGAAATATTGCATGCTTCACGAAAATAGATAATTTTTGGATTGTAATTGATGGCAAGACCAGAGTTTTCCATTGCTCGTAAGACCTGATGATTTGGACCACTAACTTTTCTCTAAAGTATCTTGTTTCCTTTATGCTTCAGAGCTAACCTTCCCCATACTACTCTAACTTCCTTTGTCCTTTCCCTCACTGAGTTTCCTATGAAGGAAAGAATTTCTGCAGGATCAATGATTGTATTGAAAAAAGGGTCTAATTTCTGTTTACTGTCCACCAGGTAGAGAGGAGTCAGATACGGATTTGCTTTTTGAGGGAAAAAATACAATCACACACTTTAAACAAAGTAACTTCAAAGAATTTAACCTACCTGATTTAAATCTAATCCATGTTACTACATACTGAAAAGATAAATGGCAATTAAATTGTCCAGAAGAAAAGATACTCTTGGAATACTTTTTTGGTCAGTTGGAAAGTCAGATATAACAGAGCACTAAAAGTAGAATAGATACTAGTCTCTAAATCCAGGAACATAAATCAATACCTCTTTTATATTTTGCTATGTCTTTCTTTATTTTTATATTTTCTATGCACTTGAATATGTTGTTATATCATATATTTGATAATGAAGAAATACATATATTTATAAAATATCAACAAGTTATTGCTATAGATAAAGATGTCTCAGCAACTCATACCTGAGACGATTTACTAATGAGGGCTATGCTGTCAATTTTTAACTATCAGCATCTTTACTAACAATGTAACTATAATCCAGTGGACAATAAATGGTAAAAGCAAAACCTGAGAAAGCATTTCTGCTGTTATTCATAGCCCAGGGGTAGAAAGGCTGATTTCCTTTGATAGTTGGCCACTTTGCTATGATCAGGGGGCAATTTAATGAAAAAGGACAAGCAGCAGCAGAGAAACAGAACTTAGTTCTAACTTTGGAGATCAGTCTTTCTAATGGCTCAGCAAACTGTGATTGTTAAGAACTCTGGAATTAGACATGGGGGGTTTAAAGCCCTGCTCGACCACTTACTAGATTTGCAATCTTAAGCCAGATAGCAAACCTCTGAAACAAAGGCATAATGTAAATAGTGACTGACCTTGAAAGACTTTTATAAAGATAAAGGGAAGTGAACAATAACAGACTATTCATCAGGGTTTCACTTGTAGAAATGTACAATAAATGGTAATGAATGATAATTGCTTTTTAGAGTAAATTTTGGGATTCCTGAAGTAAAAATAAAGCAAGGAGTAATAATAGAGGAAAAAATGAAGAAAAGCAGAGATTGTGAAGCTGTATATGGAGACAATAGAAAGAGAGAGAAGCAAATTGAGTTTATAAAGTTTTAAGTCAAAATGCCTCAGAAATGATATTGTAATAACTTGACATTGGGCTACTTGTATAGACAGAGTGGTTAATTTGGGCAGCAGGAAAGCATGAAGGGAGTGTGGAACAACATAAACTAGGAGAGTAAATCAAATTTAACAGGACCAAGATATAGGATGATACGTAGCCAGTTTGGAAAATTACCAACAATTTATTAGTAATAAATAGACTCAAGTTTTGAACATAGACACTGAAACCATATGGCCTGGAACCAAATCTTAGCTTGGCTACTTACTAGTTATACATCCACATACAAGTTACTTAACCTCTCTGTGTCTCAGTTTCCTCACATGCAAAAACTAGTGAGTAATAATACCTACCCCAGTAGGATTGTTTGGAGATTAAACAAATTAATATAAGCAAAGCACTAGACTCATGTTTCACACCTACTAGTTGAATTGTAAAAATAACTGTTATTATTTTTAATAACATCTAAGGGTATAGTTTCCTTGAAGATGTCTAAATCTTTTGTATATGATTATATGTATCTACTCATTATTTTATCAACAATATCAATTTTAAATACCCTCATAAGTGACTTTCCTGTTCAACACCCATTGAATGAAGCTATTTCTTTACAAGGCCCATTCCATCTGCTAGCATGTTAATTTCTTGAGTTCAATGAGCAAGGCTTTTATATCTCTGAATTCTTAGCAAAGTAGTTTCCAAGTCTGGATGTACATGAGAATACCCTAGGGAAACTTAAGAATATTAATCTCTGAACTCAATTTAGATGAATACAATCAATTATCTGCTGGGTGGAATATATTTTTAAAGTATTTCAGGTGAATTTAAAATGCAGCCATGACTAATGCTTTTCAGTAAATTTGACATATAGTTTATGTTCTTTTTTCAATCAAAACTCAAATGATTTACAAAGCTACATAAATATGCATAATATAAGTATTTGTATGAATATAAATAATCAAAAAGTATATGCATAATAGAAAGAGAGTTTGATATGCAGAAGCATTAATAAAGATTTAATAAATATACCAGTTAGGATCCTGGCAGGCAACAAATGGCATAGAAAACCTGGAGGTGGGGAGAGTTTGTTAAAACTAAAAAAGAGTGACATTCCTCAGCTGCTTCCACTTTTTATACCTATCCTTTTTCCCTGTCTTTTAAACAATTTTCTTCTGTCAACTTCTTTGGTGAGACTAAAAGTAAAGCAAACCATATGACTGTTATAATCTCGTATAAAATAAGGACTTCTTCCAGAATGTAAATCAATGATGTACTTAAACACAGTGTTTTATTATCCTAACACTTTTTTAGAGTGAAGCTGTGTCAATGAAATAAATGGTGCATTGATTTACAATCTGGCAGAAACTCATTGTCTCCTGGTGGACTGCTCACATTCAGCATGTGGAACAGTACTTTGACTAGTAATGGACTAGATGTCCACATCAGCATGAGAACTTGCTGAATATCTTTCATACAAAAGACAAAACAAAACAAACAAACAAAAAAAAACGACTTTTGACCTACATTTCCCTCCAATTCTTTCATAGAATTGTCTGAATTTATTATGGGTAACTCCTCTTTCACCAACATTCATAAAACCATTCCTATCAGGCTTTGCCAAGGTCTACATATTTTGTCAAATAAGCAGTCGATTTTCAGTCTTCATCTTTCCTGATTTCTCAGTAGCATTTGACACAGTAGATTATCTGTGGCAACCTCAATGCCTAGCCATTTATTCACATATCCAATTACCTACTCCATATGCTTGCTCGCTTACTTGGATATAAATGGGCATTTCAAACTTTATACATGTAAAACAGAATTTTTGACTTTTTTCCCTGAACCTACCCTTCTCACATTCTTACTTCTTCTGATGCTTACCACCTTGCTCCAATATAGAATAATCTCTCACCTGGATTCTTGGAATATCCCCTAACTGCTCTTATTGTTTTTGTGCTTGCGTTCTTAGCCAGAGTGATCTTTGGAAAATATAAAACACATAATCACTCTTTTGCTCAAAACCTTCCAATGATTTCTGAATTTGGGGTAAAATTCAAATATTTCTAAGACCTGCATGATCTATACAGGGCGCTCCTATCTTTGCTACTAACTCTGTGAGCTCATCTACCACTGTCTCTTTCAGACACTGTGAAGACTACAAAGTCCACTTTGTTGGTCTATGGAAACATTTTGGTATTAGCCACGTTGCAGGGATATGTGAAAGGTAACTGCATTTTAAATTTCACATTTGTGCCATCAATTAAAAACAAAGTGCTGAACTTTAAATCTTATGAATGTTATGAAAATATTAGAAAATACTTGAATATCATATTTGTGGACATTCTATGCCTGTAATCTTCACCAATTGGCTAATAATATTTTGAATAAGTTGCACCTCAGTAATTATACTTTTAGAAAAATTTCATTTAATCAAATATTTTGGTTGTCTTTTAAAGAATCCTCATTTGACTTATTAAGAGTAAATAAAAGATTTTTTCTTTTGGCTACCATCAGAGTTATAATTAAAAATCACATATTTTCCCACAATTCATTAAATATTTATTTAAATTGAAAAAATATAAAATATTTATTTTCACATACATATATATTACTAAAATAAAGAAAATATATGGCAGTGACAACCTAGAATTAATGTACATTAGTGTAAATATACTATTCTCATGTATAACTGAACACTACAATGAACAAAATTAAATTAGCTTTCTACTAAAAGCAAGTTATATATTAAAGATAAATAGTGGAGACAGTTTTATTAATAGTAAATTAACACAAAAGCACAATTGTAGTTTTCAAATTATTGCAAGTATCTTGAAATAGAAAGTAATCTGTCTTATTAATCAATTTTAAGTACATGAAAAAAAAAAACTCATAAAACTCCTTGACTCCATCAGGTAAACTATTGCTATGTTTGAAGGTTTGTCCCCCTCCAAAACTCATGTTAAAATTTAATTGCCAATGTAATGGTATGAGGAGGTATGATCTTTAAAGGGTAAAGGTGGCTTTAATGACTGTGTAAAAAGGCTCACAAAGTGAGCTCTTTTTCTTGGCCTTTCCACCTTCCACCATGTGAAGAACAGCATTCCATCCCTCCAGAGGATGAAGAGTTCAAAGCATCAACTTGGAAACAGACACTTGATTCTCACTAGACACCAAAGCTACTAATGCCTTGATATTGGACTTCTCATCCTCAGAACTGTGAGAAATACATTTTTTTTTTAAATAAAATACCCAGTCTCAGGTATTCTGTTACAACAACACAAAATGGACTAAGACATCCACGTTTCAAGTTCATTGGGTGTTGCCACATTGTAAAATGTACTGAAAATATTAATCTATTCAGTTCCAATATCTCTAGTATGATTGCGTTACTGAATTATGATCTTGTTCATTCACTATTTTAAAGATCATAATAAAACTAAAAATATTGATTTACAGTTAATTTTAAAAGGAATTCTTATCTATGTTACATAATGACATACATTATACTTCTACATACTGACATCAATTTTTAATTGAGAAAAGAACGAGACTTATAATAAGAAAACAGTTTAGTCAGATTTTACCTGTAATAGCTATTTGATTCTGACCTATTCACTTAACTTTCCTGGCCTCCTGCTTCTTCATCTATAAACTAGAGTTTTCAAACTGATGAGTTCTAAGCACTATGTCAATTCTAAATGTCAAGATTGTATAATAATATCTGGAGAAAAATGGTGATTACCTGATTCTAAATCTCCTCCATACCCCCTCTAAAATTCTATAAATAACATCAAGGATGAAAATAAAACCATACATGCATGATCAATATCTTCAACATTAATTGGAAAAAGAGAATGCTATACTCCCTACTTGTCTGGAAATAGAGGAAAAGAAAAATTCCCGCAGAGTCTACCTGCAAGGAGAAAATCATATATTAAATGTTAAAGTACCAAACACAGGTTGGGACTTGGTAGTTCACAGCATTGATTAAATTAGGAGTTTTAAAGTGTGTGGGGACAGGGTGTGGTGGTTTATGCCTATAACCCCAGCACTTTGGGAGGTCAAGGTGGGCATTCACTTGAGATCAGGAGTTTGAAATAAGCCTGGCCAATATGGCAAAAACTCTGTCTCTACTAAAATTACAAGATTTAGCCAGGCATGGTGGCACATGCTTGTAATTCCAGGTACTTGGGAGGCTGAGGCACAGGAATCACTTGAACCTAGTAGGTGGAGGTTGGAGTGAGCCAAAATCATGTCATTGCACTTAAGCCTGGGTGACAAAGTGAGACAGTCTAAAAAAAAAAAAAAAGGTAAAGTATATGGGATTGAAAGTAGCAGCCTCAGAGAGCAATAGTTCATTTCTGACGAATATTGCTCTTTCTTTATGTGTATCTCCCTCACAATGAAAACAACAGCAACAAAAAGGAAGAATCCGAAAGAAACAAGAAAGAAACAACAATACCTCATCCACACCAACACAATCTGTAAAAGAAATTGTAGAGAAGAGGGAGAGATCCAAGATGGCCGATTAACAACAGCTCAGGATTGTAGCTCCCAGTGAAAGCGCAGAGAGCGAGTGGACGCCGCACTTTCAGACGAATTTTTGTTGCCCACAGACTAGGAGATTCCCGGCGGAGGAGCCA
>CAUYLG010067075.1:0-37442 GCA_963573385.1 Cacajao melanocephalus
AAAAGAAGGAGTGGAAGAAGTGAGAGATGCTGTCCTGTGCCGAGCCGGGCTCTGTCACCTCCATGCGACCCCAGGCCTCTGTACTGGAAACCTGTTATGCCAAACAGTACCACTGCTAATAAATGACCAGTTTACCTGAAACCCTTGTCGTTGGGATTTTCATGATGCTTGAATGAAAGCCGAGTAAAGCAGTAGGTTTCTGCCAAGGGTCTGGAGTAAATACATTTTGGGTACAAATAATGAAATGGCAAAAATCAGTGTCTTAAATTGTATAAGGAGACACATACACAAACTGAAAATATAGAATCCCTTGATGTGGGGAATTTGAGGTTTTTGGCAAGAGATCTTTATATGAGTAAAATCCCATTATGGCACACTGGCGGAAGTTACCACACACCAATTTTTTTTCTTTTTGGGGAGGGGTGTCGCTTTTGTCACCCAGGCTGGAGTGCAGTGGTGTAATCTCAGCTAACTGCAACCTCCACCTCCTCAGCCTCCTGAGTAGCTGGGACTACAGGCGCCCACCACCATGCCCAATTAATTTTTGTATTTTTTAGTAGAGACCGAGTTTTGCCATGTTGGCCAGGCTGGTCTTGAACTCCTGACCTCAGGTGACCCGCACGCCTCGGCGTCTGCAAGTTCTAGGATTCCAGGCATGAGCCACTGGGCCCAGCCTATGAACCACTTTTCTTCTGGGGCTGTCCCTCCCTCCCTGCAGTTGACACGTTGGTTGGGGTAGACGGCCCCACTCTGAGCTCTGACCGAGTTGTGGGTGCTGGCCCTGTCTGCTTTGGCCTGCTTGTAGCCTACTCAGCTCCCTGGCTACTCACAGCTCTTTGATCTAAAAAGTAGTCACAAAGCCAATGTCAAATAAGGTGGTCTTACCAGCATCATCCTGGTCCCTGGCAACCTCCCTCCAGGACTCATCTTGTTACCTGTCCCATCCAAGCACCAGTTCCCAAACTGGAGGCCCTGTTTGGAGAAAAGAACAAATCTTTGTATGTGTGCCAGGAGTAGCAGTGATGGCTGGCAGAGAGGGTTGTCCTGCCAGCACTGGTGGACGGGAATGAGGCCAGGGGAGAGAATGGCTCGGAGAAGCCCAGCTGTAGCCAGGAAGGGAAATGGGGCCTTTAGAGCTTGAGAGGAAGTGCGCAGGACAAGGACCGTGGTTGGCTGGAAAATTTGGGCCAAGTTCAAAATCAGGAGCAGGTCAGATACACCCCAATCAAACCTCTCTTCCAGTGCCGCAGAAACACCCTCGATCCCGTGTTCTCCAAGGGCCAGCTGAACTGCCTGGGAGAGTGGGATGGGGGGGAGTGGTGGTGCTACAGAGCCTTGTGAAGTCTTGCTGTGGGAACTAGTGTGACCCTCTTGATGGCTTAACTACAGAAGCCCACACCGCCCTCTGGGGGATGCCATCTTCAGCTCCTTCCCTGAGGGTGGGCCTCCTGGGGGTGAGGGGCAGCGGCTGAAGTGCTTGACCTGGGCCCCCACCCTTTGCTTGGCTCTGCTGACCCTTCAGTGAGCACTGGTGGAGCCACAGCCGCCTGTCCTGGGCCAGGCAGCAGGCCAGGCTCACCACCACCTGCATCTCCCTCAGAACAGGCAGGGAGGAAGGAGCTGTCACCGCAGGATGGAGGCAGGGGTGTCTGCCTGTGGGATTGGGCCTGCTGCACAAGCCCTCTGCTTTTAGCCTGGAGTGGCTCTGAGTGAGTCTGCTTGAGAACAGTCAGGCTCTTCCTGGCCTTCTACTGCTTAGGAACCTGTGCTCTTGACCTTGCTAAGAGAACTACCATTTGACCATTGGATTCAGTTTCCAAAATGTGGCTGTCTGCCCTGATCTCCTTGTCCTCATGCTGAAAAAAAAAAAAAATCCCTTTACTGCCATTTTAGTGGGAATTTGGGCCGCAGGGGTTCATGGCTGGATTCAGCCCACAATCCTTCATTAGTAACGACCCACATGCCACGGTGATGGGATGCTGACTTGATGACCCCAGGGCTTCACCTTCCCAGGCTCATAGGGAGGCAGACAGCAAGTGAAACAAAGGCACAGAGAAGGAGAGGATCCAGCAGGGCTGAGGGAAGGTGCGCAGGTGGGTGGGGGTTGGTCGGGCAGCTATCACTGAAGAGGACATTTCAGCTGAGACGTGAAGATGAGACACTCATGCTGGAACCTGAGGGGAGGTCGAGCTGGTAGGTGGACACAGCACCGAGCAGGCAGGGCAGGTGCAACACGGGAGGCTGAACGGGGCAGGGTGTGTTCAAAGGACAGCAAGGTGGCCACCAGGCAGAACCACTTTTGGGGAGGCAGGATGGGGGTGAGGCAGGAGCACTCAGACGCCAGGGCACATGGACCGAGGGACACAGGAGGAGGAGGACCGAGCTCTTTCTGGGTGATCTGTGAGGTCTCATTTCACGCCTAGACCGCCCCTCACAGGGTGCTCGGAGACTATTGAGGCTGTTTATTAAGGCATGAAATTGCAGCAGGAGGACTTGGAGCAAAGCGAACCCTTTGAGCTTAGCTCACTGGAGGCCGGAGGAGACCCTGTCTTCCCAGGCCCAGGCCTCAAGGAGAGATGCCTCAGAGATGAGGCTCCTGACCCGTCTAGACACTGCATCTCCACGTGGGGCCATGAGAGACCCCGTCCCTCAACCTAACCCTGGAGAGCTCCTTGAAATTTACAACACATTGTCCTTCTTTGTCACTCTTCTTCCTTCTTAACTCTGCTTACCTTCTTCCCAGCTGGCAGTTTTCTACCCTCCAGAATGTAAACATTCATGGCCAGGCATGGTGGCTTTTGCCTGCAATCCCAGCTACTTGTGAGGCTGAGGTGGGAGGATTGCTTGAGGCCAGCAGTTTTTTTTTTGTTTTTTGAGATAGAGTCTCACTCTTTTGTCCCGGCTGAAGTGCAGTGGTGTGATCTTGGCTCGCTGCAGCCTCCACCTCCTGGGTTCAAGCGATTTTCCTGCCTTAGCCCCCAAGTAGCTGGGATTACAAGTGCACACTACCACACCTGGCTAATTTTTGTATTTTTAGTAGAGATAGGGTTTTGCCATGTTGGCCAGGCTGGTCTTGTACTCCTGACCTAAGGTGATCCACCCACCTCGGCCTCCTACAGTGCTGGGATTACAGGTGTGAGCCACTGTGCCCAGCCAAGGCCAGCAGTTTTGAGACCAGCCTGGGCAATATAGCAAGACCCTGTCTCATTAAAAAAAAAGACCTGCTTAAAAAAAAAAAGGATTACCTATACAGGGCAAGACAACCGCAGACGTATTAAAAGTCACCCTAGAAGCTGGAAGATAAGGGAGCGGTGCTTTCCTCCAGATTGATGGTACCAGCTAAGCTCTTAACCAAGAGAAGAGAAAAAATAAAGATATTTCCAGGCAAAGATGGAGAGTGTCTACCACTACCAAGCCCATGTAGAGAAGAATGCTAAAGGATGTGGCCCAGCAAGAAGAAAATTGAACTCAAAGAGGAGTGAGATGTGAGGAGAAATGGTGAGCAAAGGAACTGAAAACCACGAAGGCAAAGTTGCTCAAACACTTGCTGAATATTGCAGTAAAAATAATAGTGGCCAATTTGGTTTAAAACGCACAGGGGAGGGGGTTCAGGGAAGATGGTGGCAGAGTGTGTGAATTTCCGTGAATCCCCAGGTAAAGATGGAGTAACTGGATAGCAAAACCATAAACCCAATGGACAATACGAGGCGAGGAGATATCCCACAAACCCCCCATGATCTGCAGAATGCAAATGGGTGGGGACAAGTCACCTGTGCCATGGCCTGGCACAGCATCTGCCTTGGTGCAGCAGGATGTGAAGGGAAGCAAGGGGACAGCAGATGAAGCTGGGGGACAGCGGGTGGGCCTGGGATACAGCAGCAGGGCACTCCCTGGGAAGCACGGTGACCCTCCCATGAAGCTGGGAGGCCACCCCATGCAGAAACAGATGATTGCAGGGCTCCTCAGTGGGTCCCAAAGGGGCTGGAACGCTCTCTACACCCACCCTCCTGGGCTGCTGTCTGGGGCAGGGACCCACGCTGCAGAGAAACTGCTGGGAGTGGAAGGGGACTGACCAGGACAGGCAAAGAAAGGACAGGCAAGATCCAGATTCTCATGGGGAAAGTGAAGAGAGCCCGAAATCCCAGAGGCCAGGTCCAGGCTTTTGAATCTCAAATGAAAACAACCCCCGTGGGAGCTCTTGTGAGTAGAAAAGCTATCCCGAGCCCCGCCCCCTTCCAGAAGGGTGGGAAAGTGAGTTTGGGCTGCAATGAAGAATCTGCACTGTAATTCATTGGAATCCCAGGTGGAGGGACAGGCAAAGCAGCAGGAGGGCACGAGCAGGGCTCGGAGCAAGAGCGGGGGACACAAGCTGGGGCTGCAGAGAAGGAATCACGGCACAGGGACGGAGGTACTGCATGGCCCGGGCGACAGGGGTTATTATTCTGCGGGGAGCAGGTCTGTGCAGACCCATCCCCAAAGGCTGAGGGAGCCCAAAGAAAGAGGCTGACAAAGTCAGTTTCTCAGAAATAATTAATTAATTATAATAATTATGTTTTTAGAGACAGGATCTCGCTCTGTCCCGCAGGCTGGAGTGCAGTGGTGCAATCATAGCTAACTCAGCCTTGACCTCCCGGGCTCAGGCAATCTTCCTGCCTCCGCTCCCTCAGTAGCTGGGACTACAGGCATGTGTCACCACACCTGGCTAATCTTTAAATTTTTTGTGTGCAGACAGCGTCTGGCTATGCTGCTCAGGCTGGTCTTGAGCTCCTGGCTTCAAGCAATCCTCCCACCTGAGCCTCTCAAAGTGTTGAGAGTACAGGCATGGGCCAGATGCACAAATAACAGGAACTTAGGAACGGAAATAGGGACTTACGAACGGAGAGCCACGAGACAGTAGATCCCCATACCTGCCTTCCGGAAAGTAACTTGTATATGGCAAGCGTTTAAGGTAAAGACACGGGCAGCTTTCTTGCCAAAACTTGTGACCACTGGGGAGGTTGGATAAGCATCTTTGGGAGGGGTTATGAGTGCCGAAGGCGCTGTTCAAAGACCTTCCTGCAGAACAGCTTGGTGCGTAGGAGTCCAGCATTGGTCATCGTGGTAGTTTTGCTCCCAGATGGCGTCACTCTTGCCATGTAGGGACTGCCTCCCTACAGCTTCCTCTCCCCAGGGCTGCCTGCCAGGGACTGCTGTTGAGGGCCTAATCTGCAAACCCCAGCCCTGACACGGCAGCTCAATGAGGGGGCACGAGGCAGCCACTCAGTGGCAGGTGGGTGACATTGGACCTCCTCCTTCAGGGGAGGGGCAGAGATTTGTCCCCCAAGAATAGACCCATATTCTGGAAATGGAGTCGCCTTTTCTGAAACAGCACGCTGCATGCCTCATCTGCTGTCTGGACATCCCCCACGTCACTCTGCTCAAGAAACTCCCTTCACAGGCAGAGAGGTAAGGGTTAGAACTCATCCCTCAGTGGTGAGGACGCCACTGGCCTTGCCCTTGCCCTCACCAGAAGCAGCTGCCCAGCTGAAATGGTCATCCCAACACTCCGTGACACGCCAGGGAGCGCCAACACTCTGAAGAGATGGTGCTCCATCCCACCGGATGCAGTACATTATTTTGTAAACAACATCCATTTTTCAAATTGCGGCAGAATACATGTAAAATAGAATTTGCCATTTTAACCGTTTTTTTCATTTTCAAAATGCATCACTTAATTTTCCTGACAAGGCAGCACGCATGAAACATGCAGCAATCACTTGATTTCTTCAGCGAGCCCCTGGGCTTCTGTGAGTATTCCTGGAGCTCATGGTCAGAGGAGTCCTGAGGTTTCAAATATCACAGCTTTCTCCATGGTCATGAGTTCCTTTGATGTTTGGATTACCGAACACAAACTTGCTGGATGCTTTGTCTTCAACATGGTCCATTTCTGTTCCTAAAAGTGTTAGCTGTGTCTTCTTCTTTTTTTTTTTTTTTCTTATCTTTTTTTGAGATGGTCTCACTCTGTCACCCAGGCTGGAGTGCAGTGGTGTGATCTCAGCTCACTGCAGCCTCTGCCTCCCAGGTTCAAGCGATTTCATGTGCCTCAGCCTCCCAAGTAGCTGTGATTACAGGTGCGTGCCACCACACCTGGCTAAGTTTTGTATTCTTTTTTTTAGTAGAGGTGGGTTTCACCATGTTGGCTAGGAAGGTCTTGAACTTCTGACCTCAAGTGATCTGCCCACCTCAGCCTCCCAAAGTGCTGAGATTATAGGCGTGTGCCACTGCACCTGGCCATGTTTACCTTTAAGAAGTTGCTCTGTCTTATTTCCTACTGAAGGTGTCAGAGTAGCTGTTTTGAAGCACACAGCTCTCAGGCACTGTGGACGTTCCCCGTTCCATCGCGTGCAGCTATCACCACTTTTTCCAGAACGTTTTCATCCTCCAAACTGAAACTCTGTCCCCACCAAACACTCACTCCCCATTTCCCCTCCCATCCCCATTCTGCTTTCTGTCTCTACAAATTTGCCTATTCTAGGGACCACAGATGTGCGGATTCACACAGTGCGTGGCCTTTTGTTGTGCCTGGCTTATTTCATCTAGCATGTTGTCTTCTGGATTCGTCCACGTTGTAGCATGTGTCCGAATTTCATTCCTTTTTAAGGCTAAATAACACTGCATTGAACAGACAAACTACATTTTTGTATCATAAAATATACCACATTTCGTTTATCCATTTATCTGTCAATGGAAATTGGGTTGTTTCTGCCTTTTGGCAAATCATGCTGCTAGGAATACAGGTACGCAGGTATCTGTGGGAGTCCCTAATTTCAGTTCTTTAGCATGATCTCAGCTCACCACAACCTCCACCTCCCAGGTTCAAGCAATTCTCCTGCCTCAGCCTCCCAAGTAGTACACCATCACACCTGGCTAATTTTTAATTTTTAGTAGAGATGGGGTTCTGCCATGTTGGCTGGACTGATCCACCTGCCTCAGCCTTCCAAAGTGCTGGGATTACAGGTGTGAGCCACCGTGCCAGACCTTTTTTTTTTTTTTTTTTGTATTTTTAGTAGAGATGTGGTTTTACCATGTTGGCCAGGCTGGTCTCAAACTCCTGGCCTCAGGTGATCTGCCTGCTTCAGCCTCCCAAAGTGCTCGGATTACAGGCTGAGCCACTGTGCCCGGCCCACATAGCAGTTTTATATGTAATTTTTGGAGAAACTTCTGAACTGTTTTCCAAAGTGTTCTGCACCATTTTACGTTTCCACTATCAAGCTGGTATGGTTCCTGTTTCTTTGAGAAGTCCCAGCCCAGGTGGAGGGCAGCCTGCAGCAAGGTCGAGGATGCTGAGGAGCGTCCTCATGACCTGAGTGCAGCTCCGTGGCCGTCAGGTGTCAGGTGGGGCTCTGAGCCTAACAGATCCCTGGGCCCCACAGAGGGTCACGCTGTGCTCTCCGAAAGGGAGTGTCACCACAGGAGGTTCATTTGTGTTTGTGTCCTTTATCACCTCTGATCCCCAGTTCCTGCCCCAGAGCTGGGGCTCAGATGCCTTTTTTTTTTTTTTTTTAAAGACTCAGTCTCACTCTTGTCTGCCAGGGTGGAGTGCAATGGTGTGTTCCTGGTGCACTGCAACCTCCGCCTCCTGGGTTCAAGTGATTCTCCCGCCTCAGCCTCCCAGGTAGCTGGGACTACAGGTGCCTGCCACCACGTCTGGCTAATTTTTGTATTTTTTTTAAAAGTAGAGACAGGGTTTCACCATGTTGGCCAGGCTGGTCTTGAACTCCTGACCTTTAGGTGATCCACCTGCCTCGGCCTCCCAAAATATTGGGATTACAGGTGTGAGCCACCACGCCCAGCCTCAGACGCCTTTTAAAGTGTTGTTTCCAGCTTGCAGGCATCTCAAACCTCAGCGATGGGAGGCACTAGGACCTGCATCTTGAGTTAGACTTGCATTTCTCTGGGCTGCATTCTCAGCTCTGGACAGCAGAGGGCGCACAGAGACAAAACCCGTCCTGTTTGTAGAGCGGGGATGTCCAGGAACTGGTCCCACAGCTCAGTGAGCTTCCTTCTCCTTGAAGCTTCCTCCAGCCCAGAGAGCAAGGCAGGGACACATGCATCTCTTCTTTCTCTCTCTTTTTTTTTTTTCTGAGACATGCATCTCTCTCCCCCGCCCTCTCTCTTTCTGCAACAGTCTCGTTCTGTTGCCCAGGCTGGAGTGCAGTGGCACGATCTTGGCTCACTGCAACCTTCACCTCCCAGGTTCAAGTGATTCTCCTGCCTCAGCCTCCTGAGTAGCTCCAATTACAGGTATGCGCCACCACGCCTGGCTAATCTTTGTATTTTTAGCAGAGACAGGGTTTTACCATGTTGGCCAGGCTGGTCTCAAACTCCTGACCTCAAGAGATCAGCCCGCCTCGGCCTCCCAAAGTGCTGGCATTACAGGCATGAACCACCATGCCCGGCTGCATCTCTTCTTGCAGCGGCACTTTGCCTACAGGCAGGGGACTTGCAGGATGGCTCTGGACAAACACATTACTTACCGGGTGGCTGCTGTGATTCCCTCTCCTCTAGCTGCTGGGCTCTGCCTTCTGCAGGGTCGTTGCCAGCAGGAATGTCTTACAGCAGGTGGCAGCTCTACAGGCTGGAAACATAACTTCACCACCAAGAATTCTTTGCACAGACACTGACTTGGCACCGCCCCTGAAAGCAAGCACATTGTTTATAAGGGTCTGTTGCAGGCTTACAATGCTGGAAAAATGTCTTTCCCCAGCTTCAGTTGCATGTAGCATCTGGCATTGCTTGGCCCTAATTCGCAGTGCACCAGGACTTCATTCTTTTTTTTTTTTTTGTCTTTTTTTGAGACAGAGTTTCACTCTTGTTGCCCAGGCTGGAGTGCAATGGCGCAATCTGGGCTCACTGCCACCTCCACCTCCCAGGTTCAAGCGATTCTCCTGCCTCAGCCTCCTGAGTAGCTGGGATTACAGGTGCCTGCCACCAGGCCCGACTAATTTTGTATTTTTAGTGGAGACGGGGTTTCTCCATGTTGGTCAGGCTGGTCTTGAACTCCTAACCTCAGGTGATCTGCCCGCCTCAGCCTCCCAAAGTGCTGGGACAGACCTGAGCCAACGTGCCCTGCCAGGACTTTATTCTTGAAGTCACCTGACACAGGATTAAGTGCAGGGTCACTGACTGGACAGACCTGATGTGAGCCCCAACCCGCTGCCTTGCATGCATTATCTCCTCACCAGAGCCCCTGGGGTTATTATCCCCATTTTACAAGGGTCAGAAGCACAGAAAGGTTAAGTGACTTCCACAAGGCCAGACAGCCAATAAAGGTAGAGCTGGGGTATGAATTTCATCAGCCTACACCAGAATTCAGTCTGTCCAATCCAGTGGGGTACCTTGAGAGCATCGAGCGCATGGTATTTACTGAATCAACAAGCACGTGCAAACCCTAGGCCTGAGGCAGCCTCTAAGGGTCTTTTCAAAGAGCTTCCTCACCTTTTGCCCCTTTGCCACCACTCCAAACCTAACCAAAGGTCAACAGTGAAAGCAGCTAACTCACATGTCCACTAGTCTCCAACTATCCTATTACCTGGTGAACCACTCCTAGACCTGTGCTGTGGCCAGCACCTCATTTCGGGATGGATGTTAAGAATCCCATTCCCAGGCCGGTGCGGTGGCTCTCACCTGTCATCTCAGCACTTTGGGAGGTCGAGGCAGGCGGATCACGAGGTCAGGAGATCGAGACCATCGTGGCTGTGGTGAAACCTCATCTTTGCTAAAATACAAAAAATTAGCCGGGCGTGGTGGCTGGCGCCTGTAGTCCCAGCTACTCATGAGGCTGAGGCAGAAGAATCGCTTGAACCCAGGAGGTGGAAGTTGCAGTGAGCTAAGATCATACCACTGATTTCCAGCCTGGTGACAGAGCAAGACTCTGTATAAAAAAAAAAAAAAAAAAAAAAAAAAATTCCCATTCCCAGGCTGGGTGTGGTGGCTCATGCCTGTAATCCCATCACTTTGGGAGGCCGAGGTGGGAGGATCTCTTGAGGTCAGGAGTTTGAGACCAGCCTGGCCAACGTGGTGAAACCCCATCACTACTAAAAATACAAAAATTAGCAGGGCGTGGTGGTGGGTGCCTGTAATCCCAGCTACTCGGGAGGCTAAGGCAGGAGAATTGTCGAACCCCGGAGGTGAGGTTGCAGTGAGCCGAGATTGCGCTGCTGCTGCACTCCAGCCTGGGTGACAGAGCAAGACTTTGTCACAAAACAAAACACAGCATGTTGGCCCAAGGCCTTCACTCCAGTGTCTCTCAGTGAAGGCTGCACATTCGAATCACTTGGGCAACTCGTCAAGGCACTCACACCAGACGCATCTATAGTTTCAAGTTTCTTCAGGTGATTCTAATGCAGGTTCAACCCTGCATCCCTCGTTGCCTAATCAAGAAAGTCACTTGGGAAACTGGTTGAAAACACAAATCTCTTGGCCCCAACCCCGAACTACAGAATCAGAATCTCCAGGGGAATGGATCTGAGCTTAACAAGCCTACAGGTGAGCGCCTTGAGGCCAAAGGAACCCGTTTATAAAGGGGTGGGGCCCAACTTCTGAAAAAGGCTGGCAGGGGTCGGGGAGGGGGAGGTCCGCAAGGCAAGGTTGCCTTCCACACAGCAGCCCCTCCCCCACGACTCTACCCACCTGTCCGCATTTGAATCTGGGCCACCTTCCCGGCCCGCGGCGCGGAGCTGATGGTCATATCCCGCGTGAGCACCAGGTGGCGCCAGGGCCCCGCGCTTGTCCTGGAGCCCCGGCGGCTGCTCTGCTTCCCCGCATTAACCGCTCGTCTGAAACCATCTTGCTGGCAAGCAGGAGGCAGCCTGCGCCCTCTGGATTACCGGGCAGTGACCCGATTGTCCTACCACGCAGGTCAAATTCCTTTAAAAGTCTTGTGCTTGATCTCGAAAGTTCATGGAAATTTCCCATTTTGCTCCACAACACTGCTAACACAGAAATAAAAGTATTTCCATAAATTCCACAAGTTACATCTCCCAGAGATGCACCGGCCTTACAGCCTTCTTGGCACTGTGCACCCTCGGAGGCAGACAAAGCCTCCTTGGTGTGAGAGGCACAACCCACGTGGTGGGGCTGTAGGGCTCCCTCCTGACTTAAGAGGGAGAAAATGAGATGGGTGGGCTTTCCCCCCGCACCTGTCTCCGTGTCTCTGCCATGCTTCTGCCAGGGGAAGGACGGGGCGTCCATCCTCTGGGCCCAGCCAGAGCATTCTCATCTGCTCAATAAATTTCAATTTACTTCTGAGCCCGTGTTGTTATCAAACGATCCGCGCGGCGCTTCCCACTCCCACTCTTCTGAAGATGAGCGTGTGTAACAGAGCGGAATGCATCTCAGCAGTCGAGTAAAGAAGGGCCTTGCTTTAGGAACCGGGAAATAGAAACTCAGGGAATTGGCAGAGAGGCTGGGCGCTGCGGGGCAGGCAGCGGGGGGCCACGGTGGGCCCAGCTCTGCATGGAGCTCTGGGCTGCCCCACTTCCTGGGTGAGGGCCCTGCCCACTTCCTGCTCGCTTCTACCACTGGGAAGGGGCTTCACCAGGGAACTTCCGGCACCTGGGAGTTGCGAGGATTCCAGAGCAGACCCCAGGATGCTGGCTGCACATAGTGTTGGCTCACTAAGGTGCCGGCTCCTTGCCAACTGTCTGGCGGAGGTGATACCAGAACCCACACTGCTGCATCCAAGCCATCCAGCGGCTGTTCAGCCCCATGATGTGGCCCCTATGCTGGAAACACCCAGTTTTAAAGGGCCAGCCACGTTTCCAGAGACCTTTTCAGGGCCGTCTTATTTGGATATCCTTTTGTCTCTAAGAATCCAGTGGTGGCATCCAGGTCTTGTCTCTTCAGATTGCAGAGAGACACTGGAGCTGGCAGAAGAGATACCTGCTTTCACAGGCTTGCTGCACCCCAGCACCACTGGGAGAGAGAAGTGTTTTTTCCAGAGCAGCCTAGCAGCCTGGGTTTGTGCATCTGGCCCTGGGCTCTGTGAACCTCCAGACACATGCGGTGCTGGCCTGCGCGGTTAGGGGTGGGAGGGTCAGTGAGTGTGTAGGGGTGGTTAGTGTCTCAAAAGCCACAGATATAAACAAGCCATGTTTTCATGGGGCATCATTTTCACTCAAAGTTTTGGAAAAAAGTTCTTGTTGTTTATAAGTAAAACAAACATGGATATACAGTGGAATGAAATAAAAAGCCCAAGTCAATCTTAAAATACACAAATTCAAAGAACTTTGCATGCAGGCCAGCTGGAGCTACTCTGGGCAGAGGGTTCTGCTTTGCTGAAAGCAACTTGAAGAAGGATAAATCCATCAACACACATTTCTTGAGTACCTACTATGTGCGAGGCACTGTGCTACATGCTGAGGGGGACAGAAAATGTGAGATACAGTTCTTGTTCAGAAGGATCTTGTGATCTACAGAGTAGTCTTAGCTTCATCTTCATCATCACCATCAATACCACCATCATGATCATCATCTCATCACTGCCATCACCATTATCATCACCATCAGCGTCATCTTCATCTCATCATCCTCGCCACCATCACCATCATCTCTGTCATCTTCATAAGCTTAAAGACAATGGTGTCTGTTCCTCCTGTAACCTTAGCTTCTAGGATATTGTCTGGCACATATTACGCATTTAATCAACACTTACTGAATGAATGCCTTGTAATCATACAATCATGCTAACATCTATGTTGCACATCATCTCACCTCTTCCTACAAGCCTAAGAGATAGGAAGTATGGTTTTGTGTTCCAGATGGAGACACCAAGAAAGGCCGAACAACTTCCAAAGGGTGTATGCCTCTGGAAAACAGCCAGTCCTGATAGAACCAGGATTCAGACTCGGGTCTCTCTACTTCCAGAACTTGGGCGTTCAGCCTGGCTGAGGTAGCCTGGCCATCGTAGCCTGGCTGATGTCACAGACTTCAGATAAGAGTTGAGCTCAGGGGGTGCGAGCCCTTGAGGCCAACTTGGCCAGGAATGGCTGTGGCTTGGCTCCTCCATTGGATGCTGAGACAAGGCATGTCCTGATACCAGAGAGTGCCAACTGCAGGTGACCATGTGTGGTCAGAGGCTTTCGCTAGCAGGGGACTCAGGCAGTCATTCTATGTCTGGGCTTCCTGGCTGATGGCTGTGTAGGCTTCTGGTTCTGCCCAGGCGTCCCACAGAAGCAGTGGGTGTGCTGGGCTGGAGGGGGGTCCCTGGGATTTTCCCTTTGATCAGGAGCCTCCTGGGGATTTGGGGAAGGACACATTTTCAGACTCTCTGGGGTCACCTGGAAAGCAGAGTCATGAGGCTGCCCAGAGGACTTTCCCAGCCATTGGGGCCACGACTTCCTCAAACCTCCTCGTGGCCTTTTTGGAAAACCCCCGGTTGGGATCGTCAGGGGTGTGGAGGAGCCAGTGGTCTGGGGCTGTGAGGGATATCAGCCAGGGTGACCCTGCACCTGCATTGGGATGCCTGGATGCGCTGCCTGGTCAGAGCCAACAGCACGACTGGACAGTGGGTGTGACAGTGTCCTGGTGCTGTTGTAACAAACGACCCCACACTGGGGGGCTAGAACAACAGAGATGTGTTCCCCATGGTCCTGGGGGCCCTTTGTCAAGGCATTGTCAGGGCACACTCTCTGTGCGCCCTGGGGGTGGGGGGCTGCCTGGTCTCTTCCAGCTTCTGGTGCTTCCTGGTGTTGCTTGGCTTTGGCCACATCACCCCGTCTCTGCCTGTGTTATCTCCAGGACGTCTCCCTGGTGCCTGCAAATCCCTCTCTGCTTTTTCTTCTAAGGACAGCTGTCATTGGATTTAGGCTCCCCCAAATCCAGCATGACGTCATCTTAACTTGATGACATCTGCAAACACCCTATTTCCCAGTAAGGGGGTATCCATAAAGTTAGGACTTCCAAAACTTTAATATACTTCTGTGGTGGGGGGACCCAATCTAGCCCACAACAGACAGCACTGCCACCTCTCCCCCACCCCAGCAAATGCCTGCAGACAGGGCACCAGGGTCACCAGGCCTCGTCCAGACTGGCCACAGCAAACTACCTAAGAGCTTAGCTTGAGGCTCAGGAGTGTGCCTGTTCCAGAATACAAAGGATGTTCAATGCCCTGTCCTGCTCCATAACCTCTCCTGCAGAGAATCGCATGGGTTTCTGGTGGGGACTCGCACTTCCCATGCCCAGCCACGTGGGGGCAGGTGACTCAGCATCCCCCAGGCCAGGGGTGGGCGTGGGACCCGGCTGGAGCCCACCTGCTCATCCCAGTTTTCTGTGAGAGGGATTGTTCATGAACGGATATATGACCCACATGGGTTTACTGGACTCCAGGGCTCCTGCTGGAGGGACTGAGGGACAGCAGTTTCTGCTGCGTGGCATGTGGAACTGCTTGGAGGACCCCAGGTGAAGGGTGCTCACCTGGCAATGAAGCCTTTGAGACCCTGTTTTCTGGTGTGGTTGGCAAGCCCTGGTACTCCTGGACCTTTTGCTTATGTGAGCCAATCATTTCTATTTGTTCTCCTTTCTCAAGCCAGTTTTAGGTTGGATTTATTTGTTTTTATTATTTTATTTTATTATTTTTTTTGTCATTCATAACACAAAGAGCCCTGACCTAATACACAGATTCTGACTTTCAGAGTTCCCAGCTCCTGAAAACCCAAAAAGATCTGACAACCCTCTTCCAGAAGTATGGGCAAGATCACAGAATCTCTTGCACCCAAGCTGTCAGGCCCATGGATCTCTTTCATGGACCTTCAAGGTGCCAGGAATCTCAGGCTCAATTTTACTTTTAAAAATGTTTCAAAAGTCCTTGGAAGCCTGCACTGGAACCATGAAGCCTTTCCGGGCTGGGAGACCCGAGGGGATGGGCTGGTGATGGCCTGACTGTTCCTCCCAGGCGTCCCCGCGCCAGTGCAAGTGTAGGGTGTCCGTGCCCGCAGCTCCTGCTCCGGCTTGGGATCCTTCCTCTTCTCCAACATTCGTCACTGCAGGTCCCCTGCCCACCCTGTTTTGAGTAGAAGTATATCCCCCAGTCTCAAATGCGCGTGGGAGGAGAGTGAACAGGTGTGACCACACTGTGAGGGCTGTCTGGCCATGCCAGGGGTAGCTGTGAGTGGAGGTCCCCGCCCGAGCGTTTATGGAGGGAGGAGAAAAGAAACCAGTTGCAATAGGGCTACACCTGAGAGTCGCATCCCGCAGTGAATCTGGGAGCAGCAGATGTACCTGCGTCAGCCGGGAGGATCTTGGAAACATGCAGGGCGTGAGGAGAGAGGCTGCTGAGGGTCTGTGCCATATGAAGCGTCTCCGGACAAATATTAGACAGAAGGTGGCAACAGACCATTCCTATAGCGCCTCCCACTGTAGCAGAAGAAATACAGGCACGTGGGACCCCTACCAACCCTGGGAAAGGAGGGTGGGGAGGAGGATCATGAGAATGAAGGGGCCCCACTTTACCTGAGATGTTTTCGTTCTCTGAAGCAAACACAGAGAAACTCTCCTGAAGGGGTTTGCTCCAGACAGCACAACTAACTCCCTAGGAGGCCTGTGTCCAGAGGCCTCACTGGGCCGTGGGCTTCACACGCTCATGCACAAAGCATGCACACATGCATAAACATGCACGCACACACATGAACAGAGCACACACATGTGCACAAACATGCATACATGAACACACATACATGCACACACATGAACAAAGCACACACGGGTGCACAAACATGCATACACACATGCACCCACACACATTAACACAGCACACACATGCACACCACACACATGCACACACGGGCACACACATGTACACACACTGTTGAGTGTCTACACCCCTTCACAGTGGATCCACTTTGGGACTTCCTGGTTCTGTGGGTCCATGCATCTCTCTTTTCCTGGCTTCATCAGCGTGGGCAGGTTTCTGTTACTTGTGACCAAAGGCTCCTACCTCCGATGCTCTTCACAGGGTCAACGTGGACACCTCGGATCTGTGAGGCGACCTTTTCTGCACTGACCCAGTCCACCCACCCGTGTCATGGACAGAAAGACCTCAGGCTCACAAAGGTGACCTGTTAAGATGTAAAGCAGGCTGGGCGCAGTGGCTCATGCCTGTCATCCCAGCATTTCAGGAGGCCGAGGAGGGTGGATCACTTGAGCCCAGAAGTTCAAGACCAGCCTGGCCAACGTAGTGAATGCTTGTCTCTACTAAAAATAAAAAAATTAGCCAGCGTGGTGGTGCATGCCTGCAATCCCAGCTCCTTGGGTAGCTGAGGCAAGAGAATCTGTTGAACCTGAGAGGTGAAGGTTGCAATGAGCCCAGATCTCACCAATGCACTCCAGCCTGGGCAACAGATCGCAACTCTGTCTCAAAAAAAGTAAGTTGTAAAGCATAGTTCCCTGTCCTGTAAAAGTGTTTTCAACTTGAAGCAATCTCAGTATTTTAAAGTTCAGAATCCAGCCCCCACCCCACGCCAGATGCACAGAAGAGGGCTGGGGGTGGGCAAGGGCGTGGGGACCTCCAGGGACCTCAAGTTATGCCGAGTCCGGGCTTTACCACACTTTCTCCCTGCAGAGCTGCCGTCGCCGTCCCATCTGCTCGTGGAGGTGAGCGTTAGTCACTGGCCATGAAACCCTGCGTGAAGTTTTTGATATAAAACTAATAAGACAGTTGCAGACTGGAGCAGCGGGATGCTGGGCTGTTTATGCTGTGAGTGAATCATGTATTTTGTCCATTTCCAGAGAACAGATCTTTCAGATGTTTACGTAATGAAGATCCTTGTGGAACTCAGGGCCACAAAAGCCAAGTCAGTGTTCGTTTCAGGTGTCTGAGCAGCCTGCGGTTTTCTTTCTTTGGGCTTGAAAAGCATAGCAGGTTCCTCCAGTCAGGGTTGCTGCTTTTATATGGCTGGTGGAGGGGGGGGATGGTCCTCAGGAGGGACCTGCTATGGCTGGGGGTGGGGTCAGACGGCCCTCGGAGGCTGGAGGGGATGTGGTGGGACTCTCCATCAACCCACGATGCCAATGCCACGTGACGCGTTAGGGTGGGCCTCGCCTCGTCTTCACGCTGTGTGTTAGGTACTTGAATCCTGAATGTGTGTTCTGGGATAAATGGTGGAGCCCAGTGTCTTCCATGCATAGCCCACCAGCCACACGGCTAACATTCCTCCTTGCATTTCCTCCGTGCTAGGGAGGAAAACTACAATTTTTTGCTTTAAAATTACATGATTATTATATAATGGTATTATTATTTAAAGTTTTTTGCTTTAAAACTGTTATAAAAGATTTCAAACACACAGGATTGTATCAAGGGTAACACAGTGAACCCCTGTGGACCCATCAGCTGGCGTAAGAATACCACATTATCCGGGACCCCGTCTCAATCTTGCCCTGCCCTCCCCGCAGTAGGGAGTCTCCTGGGTGCAGGTACTTTTTGTTGTAGATGTTTTTCTCTGCCCCTTGACATTTCCTTTTGAAAAGGGTGAATTCAGGAGTGAGTCTCCACTCACCAAAGGATCCCCCCATGTCTGTGTGGCCTGGGAGGTATGTGGACACCTGTGGGCACCTGGCATGGTGCTTGGTGGGCCTGCGCGGGGAAGTGGTGCCATCTGCCTCCGTGAGCCCAGCACGTTATCTTGTCAGCACAACCAGGGTCACAGCGACACCTCTTTGGAGGACTCCCGGGAGGGTGGGATGGGCTAGCGTTCGCTCCTCGGGTCAACAGGAAGTTGCCTTAAACACCAGCAGTTATGACTGCACAGCCCCACTTGGGCACCGTCACCCAGGGACAGGCAGGAGAGGTGCTTCCAGCGGCTCTTGGGTCTGCTGGGGGCTTGTCCTTAGGACCATTATAGCGTTTTCCCAGACAGACAGCCTGGGCTCCTTCCTCAAAATAAAAAAGCAAATGAAAGGGGTTTCTTCATCAACTGTTTAGCAACCCAGGAGGGAAAAAGCAATCAGAGACGTGGAAACAGCCCTGGGGGCTGCCATGCATGGGGCCGTGCTTCCCTGCGGTGAGCCCGCAGAGGCCAGGACCGCACCGGCAGGAGCTGCACCCGCCTGGGAAAAGGGGAACAGGAAAAGCATGGCTGGTTGAGCAACTCGGAGTCCAGATTGGGCCGAGGCAACCACAAGCCCATGGACGCCGCAGCGGGAGGCGAAGGGGCAGGAAGCGCCTTCCACAGGGCCTGCTGCAGCTGGGTGGGTGCTGAGGTCCCCTCCCTGCCAGGGACACTTCTCAGGACCGGCATGGCCCATCAAACCCCCGGGAGCCAGCAGCGATTGGCCTAAACAAACTGTAGTCGCAAAGGGCGGACCCCTGAGAGAACAGAATGTGGGCAGGAGAAGGGAGGACGGGAGAGGCTGGAAGGCCCGTCGCGGGGTCCCTAGGCAGCAGAGGCGCAGGCCCACGTGGGAAGGTGGACCCGCTCCTTTGCATGCTGGCTCCCTCCTTCATTCCCATTTTGACCAGCACTGTGTCCATTTGGGATGGGAGCCCAGTCTTCAAATCGAGGGCCAGACAGCTGGAGCAGAGCCCCGTAAGCTCCTTGCTCTGGGCTGTGGCTGTCCTGGTGGACTGCCAGCCTGCCTCTCCCAGGAAGCCGCCGGGCTCTCCCGAGTGATATTGCCAGATCCCCGCCCTGGTTACTTCCTGACATCCTCTCTCCTGTTCCTGCCTTGGATGGATGTAATTTACTTATAAAACTCTAAAGGGGGCTGGGCGTGGTGGCTCACGCCTGTAATCCCAGCACTTTGGGAGGCTGAGGTGGGCAGATCACCTGAGGTCAGGAGTTTGAGACCACCTGGCTAAGATGGTGAAATCCCGTCGCTACTAAAAATACAAAAATGAACTAGGCGTGATGGTGAGCACCTGCAGTCCCAGCTATTCGGGAGGCCGAGCCAGAAGAATCGCTTGAACCCGGGAGGCAGATTTTGAGCTGAGATTGCGCCACTGCACTCCAGCTTGGGTGACAGAGCCAGACTCCATCTCAAAAACAAAAGCAGACAAACAAACCAAAAAACTCTACAAGGAACTCTATCAGAGAAGGTTCAGAAAAAGAAAAGCCATGACTGCTTACCCCACTATCTGAACAGCTATTGTAATTTTGGTATATTTCCTTCCAGACTTTTTTCCCTAATGCCTATTTTGCATATAATTGAAATACTATCATAGACATAGTTGGGCAGCCAGATTCCCCCCCACAGTCCCATGAGAGTTTCACATGCCACTGTTTCCTGCATTTCCTCATCAGCCCTGATGGATTTGGATTGCTGTTTTACTCTCAAGTTTTGTTTTTTGTTTTTTGTTTGTTTGTTTGTTTGTTTTTTTCCAGAGACAGAGTCTGAGCCCTACGCTGAAGTTTTAAGGGAAGCATTATGTATGGAAAATTTCAAACACACAGAAAAATGCAGTGGATACTCAAAGATCTCCCCATGCTTCCACACCCAGTTTCAATGGTAATTGGCACAGCACTCACCCAGGCTGGTATTTAAAAATTATTGTGGCAAATAGCCTAAACTTTACCATTTCAACCATCTTTTTTTTTTGAGACGGAGTCTCGCTCTGTTGCCCAGGATGGAGTACAATGGCATGGTCTCGGCTCACTGCAACCTCCACTTCCCGGGTTCAAGCAATTCTCTTGCCTCAGCCTCCCGAGTAGCTGGAACTATGGGCCTGTGCCACCACACCTGGATAATTTTTTTTTGTATTTTTAGTAGAGGTGGGGTTTCACTATGTTGGCCAGGCTGGTCTTGAACTTCTGACCTCATGATCCGCCCGCCTCAGCCTCCCAAAGTGCTGGGATTACAAAAGTGAGCCACCGCGCCCGGCCGCCTCAACCATCTTTAAGTGCACACCTCAGTGGCATTAAGCACATTCATGTTACTGTGTGACCAGCACCACGTTCATCTCCAGAACTTTTTCATCTTCTAAACTGGAACTTTGTCCTCATTAAACATTCACTCCCATACCCCGTCCCCCAGCCTCTGAACACCACCATTCGGCTTTCTGCCACTACGATTTTGACTCCTCTAGGAACGGAACCTCATATGTGTGGAATTATAGTATTTGTCCTTTTCGTTTGGCTCATTTCACTGAGCATAATGTTTTCAAGGTCCATCCAGGTCATAGTGTGTATCAGAATTTCCTTTTCAAGGCTGAATAATATTCCACCATCTGAATATCTGAATATATCACTCTTTGTTTATTCATTCAGCTGTTGATGGGCATTTGTGTAGTGTGACCCTGGTGTTTTTAAGCAACTTTCAGACAACGTCTTTCATCCATGAATGTGTCTAAATAGAGAAGAAGACTTGAAAAAAAAAGAAACCTGGCCAGGCACTGTGGCTCGTGCCTATAATCCCAACACTTTGGGAGGCCGCAGATCACCTGAGCCCAGCCATTTGAGACCAACTTGGGCAACAAGGTGAGACTCTATCTCTACAAAAGACTTAACAATTCGCCGGGTGAGGTGGTGTGCACCTGTAGTTCCAGGTACTCAAGAGGCTGAGGTGTGAACATTGCTTGAGCCCAGGAGGTTGAGGCTGTAATGAGCTGCGGTCCCGCCACGAAACTCCAGCCTGGGTGACAGAGTGAGACCTTATCTCAAAAACACAACACAGGCCAGGTGCAGCGGCTCATGCCTGTAATACCAGCAATTTTGGAGGCCGAGGCAAGCCAATCACCTGAAGTCAGGAGTTCGAGAACAGCCTGGCCAACATGGTGAAACCCCATCTCTACTAAAATGCCAAAATCAGCTGGGCATGGTGGTGTGCACCTGTAATCCCAGCTACTTGGGAGGCTGAGGCAGGAGAATTGCTTGAACCCAAGAGGTGAAGGTTGCAGTGAGCTGGATCGTGCCACTGAACTCCAGCCTGGGCAACAGGGTGATACTCTGTCTCAAAAAAACCAAAAACAGAAAAACCTAAACAAATAAAACTCAGAAAAAAAAAAATCCTTCACAGCCATATCATCATTCCATGTAGACCATTTAACAATAATTCCTTTACATCATCTGCCATCCAGGCAGCAGCAGGTTTCTCTGATTTTCTCATGAACGTCCTCCTAAAGTTGGTTTATTGGTTTACTTGAATTCAAATGCAAAAAGGTTGACGTGTCTCTTAAATCTCCTTCAGTTCTTTCTTTCTAGCCGTCTACTCATTGAGGAAGCTGGGCCAGCGTCTGGAGGCCGCCTCGCACGCGGGATGTGAGTGGGGGACCTCCCAGGTGCCTGTTGGCCGTCTGTCCCAGAGGCGCCCTGACTCAGGGCCAGCTTTCAGCGAGGACATGGCAGAAGCAGAGATTGACCCCCTCGTCCTTTCAGGAGGTACCACAGCTCCTTTGCTCTCTGTTCTGCTTGTTTTTGTTTTTTTTTTCTCCTTCCATTTATTTCTACTGTTTATTTTGAAACCTTTTTGAACTTACAGAAAGGTTGTAAGATTATTTCAGAGAGAAGGCCAGGCGTGGTGGCTCAGGCCTGTAATCTCAGCACTTTGGGAGGCTGAGGCGGGAGGACGATCTGAGATCAGGAGTTTTGAGACCAGCCTGACCAACATGGAGAAACCCTGTCTCTACTAAAAAATACAAAATTAGCCGGGCATGGTGGTGGCACATATCTATGATCCCAGCTACTCGGGAGGCTGAGGCAGGAGAATCACTTGAACCCAGAGGCAGAGGTTGCGGTGAGCCGAGATTGTGCCATTGCACTCCAGCCTGGGCGACAAGAGGGAAACTATGAGTCAAAAAAAAAAAGAATATTTCAAACACCTCTGTTCCCCACCCCCAGTGACCCCACTTGGATTTCCCAATAGATGGGCACCTGCTGCTGTAGTCCTGTCCCATCCAGGGTGCAGGTGCAGGTCCTGGCTGACCCCATGGCTCCACCTCCCTCACCTGGAACAGTCCTATCTTTCCTCATATCTGTGGCCTCACCCTGTGTGGGTCTCACAGGCTGGTTTTGTGTCAAAGGCCCCTCAGTTTGGTTTTGTCTGATGTTTCCTCATGATGGGACCCAAGTGATGCACTGTGGCTGGGAAAGCGCAGAAGGGATGCCGAGATATTCTCAGTGCACCTGCGGGGCACAGGGTGGGGCCCGTTCGGCCCCCTGGCACTGGCTTCCATTGCCTGGTGCACATGGCGTCAGCTGGGCTCCTCCATAGGAAACGCGCTTCCTCCCTTTGTTTTAATATGTTTTTGGGGAGAGGTACTTTGGGCTGATGCTAAATCTTGTTCTTCACTTCCCTTCGAGTCAGGGGAGATTCTGGCACCGAGATTTAGTGCGCTGTCCAAGCCCCAGATGAGACTGGGAGTAGCGGCTGTGTGACACCCGGGCTCCAGACCAGGGCTCGGCTTACCTCTGCTATCTTCCCCTCACTCCCACTCTTGAAATCAGATGCATGCAGCACCAGCACAGGTCACGCGGGTCCCCTTCACCCCAGCAGTGAGTGAGTCAGTGAGGGAGAGGGCTGTTCTGCCCTCAGCCAGGCCTGAGTGCATGCCCGAGATGGGGGGCCAAGCTCACTGGGCCTGTCCCAGCCAGGGCTGCTGGGAGAGGAATGGGCTGTCCTCCCACCCAGGCTGGGGTCCCTGCTCCTCCACAGCAGGTGGCTGGCTTGTGTGGAAGGAGCCTGCCTCTTCTGATGGGAGGCATTCTCCTGCAGAGAAGGTGCTGGGAGGGCTCCACTCACTTTCTTCCACTTGGTCCACTGGACAGGAGAGAGGGAACCAGTGCCAGCTGATATCGGAATCAGATTTGGCTGCATCTCAGGAAGGAAGGACGGAGGGAGGCAGAAAGGGATGGAGGAAGGAAAGGGGAAAAGGAAAGAGGAAAGAAGGGAGAGATGGATAGGGAAAGAAAAGAGAGAGAGGAACAGTTTTTCTCTAGACAGGCCATGCCCCGCCCCACCCCCACCCAACATATTAAAACAAGAAAGCTCTACAGGTATCTACAGCAGCTCAGGGCTGACCACAGCATGCTCTGCAGTGCCTGCCTTCTCTTCTCATGCTCCTCTGCCATTCTAGAACAGCACCTCAGGGTCTAAGACAGCTGCAGAGGTGCCAGCCATCATGTCTGCATTCAAGCCAACAAGAGGGGGACAGGGGGAGACAGAGCCAGCTCTTTTGGTTTTAGGAGAATTCCTGGAAGTGACAGACTGCACATTAGCTCTTGTGTCCTTTGGTTCAGAGCTTAATGGTGGGGGCCACTGGGGCTGGAGATGGGGTGGCGCTCTTGATTTCTGCCTAAGGAGAAACTCCTCCACTTACCAGGAGTTGACCAGCAAGAGCGCAGCTGGAGTCCAGAGACCCGAGCAAGCCAGTGAGGAGTGAGAAGCAGTGAAGAGAATGGGAGCTGCTCACCAGAGAAGGGGCTTGGTGAGGGCTGCGACCCCGAGTCATGTGAAGGCCGCCTTGCAGAGAAGGGAGTAGGACCCTGAGTGGCTGTGGGCCCAGGGCAGAAGGCGCAGGAGCCATTTCAACATCAGCAGCTTCCAACAGGGTGGTGCAATGGATTTTCTCTGGGTATCTGGGACGGGTGTGGGGGAACCTCCTGCACCTCAATGTACCTCCAAGAATTGAGAGCTCAGGAGCTCCTGTCCACTTTGGAGTTCCTGAACCACTTGGAGGGGAGGGTGAAAAGGAAAGAGCTTTGCCCTCAGAGCTCGGCTCCCACCCCTTTCCGGAGCCACGGTCCTCCTGTGGTGCATCCTGGCCATGCGCCTGTCAGGTGCCATCCACGCAGCCCTCCAGGCCCAGTGGGCAAGCCCAGCACCCTCCCGACCTGAGGCTGAGCACACAGAGGTGGGCGGCAGTCTGTGGTGTGCCCCGTATCCACTGCTGGCAGGAGGCAGAGCCAGGGCAGGAACCTGGGCAGCCTTGACCAGCACTCACACATTTGTCAGGCGACTGGACCAGCGCAGAGATAAAAGTCGGCAAAAGTCGGAAGCGGGCTCCAGGCACGCATGGTCTAGCAGGACCACAGAGGACATGGGCATAGCAGAGGGGCAGGAACTCAGCTGTCCTGTTAGGTTGTGCCTGGCAGCAGGTGTCAGCTCTGCTGCATGGTGTCCTAGGCTTACTGGCTGTGAGTGACCGGACATCGTAGGAGGGAAGCCCAGGCGTCTCAGCGGAGGCTATGGGGCATCTGCGTCATGCAGTTCCTGCTGTCTAATCGCGAGCTCACCGAGAAGCTGCCTGTTTATGATATGGCTTCTGAGCAGATATTTCAAAGTGAGAGACTGTGCCGGTAACACTGGCAGGTGTATCCCAGGCCATGACATGCAGACTGTTCAGTAATGAGCACCACATCAGCGTCCTGGCTCCCTGTGCCGGTCTAGGGGATCAGGGTCTCTACTCAGTTCTGCATCTTTGAGGCTGGCAGATTCTGGAACAGGATTGGGGACAGGGGACCAAATGTCACCCCATGAGGTCTCCTGGAGAGGATGACCTGCCCCCCAGCCACCCTGGGGCCCACATTCCAGATTCTTTTCTCCAGTGGCAGGTGCTGCTTGTTGGGGTACCAGGCCCCCCCTGGTCTTTCTGGAAGAGAGGGTATCCCTTATAAATCATAAGCAGAAAATAAATAGCCAGGAATGCACTCGGCAGACTGAGTCTCGCTTGGCTGGAGAGAGAGGATGAGGGGCTCTGTTTCAGTGGGCCTGTCAAACAGCCCTGCACAGACACTGAGCAGCTGCAGGCCCTGTCCCCGTGGGGAGCTGATGCATCTTGGAGAAGAGGAGAGGTAACTCTTGAGGGAAACCCAGGCAGCAAGTCTGGGCTTCTGGGCCCTTCCTCTGAGCCCCTTTCTGCTGTGCAGTAGAGAACATTGGTTCAGAAACCAGAAGGGGTTTGGGGGTTCATGGAGCCCCACCTCTCTGTGGACAGGCGAGAGGAATGCAGCCCAGACCTTGCTCAGGGCTCCTTCTGCCGGTGATGTGCTGGTAAACTGAACAATCAGCGCCCTCGGGGAAAGCCCCGATAGCCCAGAGCTTGCTCATCACAGGGTATAAAACCCTCCACCATGGCCCACTGCACCTTACTGCCACGGTGTCACTGATGAGGAGCTGGAATGAGGGGCCCAGAATGGGCTCTGGTGAGCGGGTGGGAGCTGAGGCCGGCTCCCCTGCCCTCATGGCTCCTGTGGGTCTAGAAACGTAATCGGCTGTGCTGCAAGTCACTTACCCCCTCGCTGTGATGCAGGGCACACGTGCGCTGGGGGACATGACTCCCTACCCAGGGAAACCAGAATCAAAGGTCCCTTAGGAAAGTTTTAGAGGTTTGTCTTGAAGCCTGCCACAGGTGTGCCACCCCAGAGGACATGTGGTGGGGTCATGGCATCCACTGCTGGGTGTGCCAACTTTATGTCACAATTATATGAGACCACAGTCGCGGAAGCAGACAGGTCTACCAGAAAGCCTCCTGGGAGTGTCAGGACCTGCGGTGACCATGCCAGATCGTTTGTGCCCCCTGCCCTGAGACCTGCTGGGCTGGAGGAGCGTCCAGTGGCCTCATTGCAATTGTTTTGACTCCGGTTCTGAATCTTTCATGTTTCCCAGTGAGCTGAGTTAAAATTCGAATATAGAAAAGTGGGTGGAAAGGAGGGTGAACCACCACTCAGTGGCTGGAGAAGCCATTGCAACCCCATACCCTGTTCTTTGAGGTCGGGTTTTAGAAACAGTGTCAGTGGCTGTGGAACAGGTTAGAGGGGTGAGCAAGGTGCATGATGCAAGCTCAGCTGGAGGGAGTGGAAGGCACAGCTCCCCGGAGCTGCTCTCAGCCCAGACCCTGGAATTAGCCTCTGTGGGGCAGGGCTTCCGAGGAGAGAACACACCAGATGGAGCTGGGAGGCACACTCCATGGGAGGCTGTGGTGTCATGGCCCAGGGACTGTCCCTTAAGCTCCTCAAGGCCAGTGGCTCTTCTGTCGAATGGGGACCGTGACCCCCACCTTGGAACTGGGGGGAGCAGATGCAATCAATGCCCGTGAAACTCTCGACTTCAAAGATTATTTCAAAGGCTACTATTAAAAGGATGAATGTAAATTAGTTCAGCCATGTGGAAAACAGTTTGGAGATTTCTCAAAGAACTGAAAACAGAGCTACCATTTGACCCAGCAATCCCATGACTGGGCATATGTCCAGAGGAAAACAGATTATTCTACCAAAAAGACACATGCACGCGTATGTTCAACACAGCTCTATTTACAATAGCAAAGACATGGAACCAACCTAGGTGCCCGTCAGTGGAGGACTGGATAAAGAAAATGTGGTACCTGTATACCACGGAATAGTATGCAGCCATAAAAAAGAATGAGATCCTATCCTTTACAGCAACATGGATGCAGCTGGAGGCCATTAACCTAAGCAAGTTCAAGCAGGAACAGAAAACCAAATACCTCTTGTTCTCACTTGTAAGTGGGAGCTAAAACTTGAACACACGTGGACATAAACTTGGAAAGGACAGACATTGAAGACTACTACCAGGGAAGAGGAGGAGGGGCCGTCTGTTGAAAAGCTCTCTTTTGGCGTTTCAGGAGGCTGGGCATGGTGGCTCACACCTGTAATCCCCACTTTGGAAGGCTGAGGCAGGTGGATCACGAGGTCAGAAGTTCAAGACCAGCCTGGCCAACATGGTGAAACCTCGTTTCTACCAAAAATACAAAAATTAGCTGGGCATGGTGGCAAGTGCCTGTAGTCCCAGCCAAATGGGAGGCTGAGGCAGGAGAATCACTTGAACCCCAGAGATGGAGGCTGCAGTGAGCTGAGATAGTGCCACTGCACTCTAGCCCTCGTGACAGAGCAGGACTTTGTCTCAAAAAAAAAAAAAAAAAAGAAAAGAAAAAAGGAAAAACTACCTATGGGGTGTGATGTTCACTACTGGGGTACAGTATACCCATGTAACAAACCTGCACACATACTCCCTGTATCTAAAAGTTGAAATTAAAAGACCCCCCTAACCCCCCAAGTTTCAAAGCCAATAGGAGGAAGGCAGAAAAACTTGTTTTCAAACAGGTTTCTGGCTTTTGAGCTGATTTAAGTTTCTATCCAAGCTCTCAGGACCAAAGACGGACTCGGGTGGAAGGTTTTGCATTTGGCTTTGGAGGCCAGTGTTTCCTGGAAAAAATACAAGTGAATGCTGTTCTTAGAATTCATCGTGAAGTAAAACCACAAATAAAACAATTAGGAAAATTCTATGTTTAGAAGAAAGAGGCAAATTATAAGAAAGTGCATGGGCATCAGGCATGAGGAAGGACAGAAGGAACCTCAGCTTCCAGGGGATGTCCTGGAGTTCCCAGGAATTTGCCTGCATCCCCGATGCCTTCTGCAGAGAATGGCTTTGACGTGGAGAAGTGGAAATGCCTCGGGGTCCTCAGCAAGTCCCTCCATTTCGAATGAGGAAATGGGCCCTGGTGGTTATGTAAGTCAGAATCGTAACTCTTTGAGCTTGGCCACTTCAGGAGGCCTTGAGTTCAATCCTTCCCTACTCTCGTGAGAAGGCCTGGGCCCTGGCTTACTGCTCAGGCCTCCGATAGCCACAGGGGTGACTCAGGCAGGTGACATGGCTGATAAATCACAGGCCGGGCCCAGGTATTTAGTTTCCAGTGTGGCCTGGGGTCCTCTTCCTGGGGCCCCCGCGGCGGGGGCAGGGGGGGCTGGCGTTCCTGTCCTTTAATAGTCAGAAGCCACTGAGCCATGTTCACAGGTGGCTTCCATGGAGTGATGGGTACCAGCTCTTCCGGGATGGAACTTGGGGTGTGTCACTAGAGAGTGGGGACCAAGATGAGTTAGACCCCATGGCAGGTGGGGAGGGCAGCAGGGTGGCCGGGCTGTGCTGTGCTCCGGCGCTGCCCTGAGACTCTGTTCCGGGCCAGGAGCACCCAGCCCGCCACCCTTGTTGGTGAGCCATGGCATGCCCGGCAGAGCACGTCCAGTAGCTTGCCCAGAACACTCGAGAGCAGTTGGCACAGTGCCCAGCGTGCCCCTGAGACCAAGTGAAACAGGATTCCTCAGTTCTTGAATGCGGGCTGAGCATTGATGGGAGTCCCAGAAGAGGGGTGAAATGTTATTGAAGGATCGTCTCAGCTGCTGAGGTGCATCTCAGGTGCCCATGTGGGGCAAGAGCAGGTGGGGTAGAATCGTGTTTCCTAACTCATTCTCCTGAGTGCCACTGAATTCCCTGTGTCTAGCATTCAGCCTGCCATGTGAAGCTCAGAGCTAAGGGGAGGGAGCGTGGGACAGTGACCCTGGTCCCCAGACCATGGTTCCCAGAGGAGGTCCCGGAGGCCCCCTCTCTTCTTCCCTCAGTCTTCCTCTGAGTGCCCCCGAGCCCTGAGTCTGCAGCTGCAGCGAGCTGGTCGACAGGGGAGAGCCCACTGTCTCGTGGTGGCCAGGCTCTGTGGGAAGCCTGGGGACAGACAGGTGGGGAGGGAAGACATGGTCAGGCCCTCAAGGGGCATGCTGATACCAGGAAAGGCAGGTGTTGGAGGCACAGTTGGTGAGCAAAACATGAACATGGATGTGGCTTCCACCAGGTCCCCAGGCGGAGTCCCCATGAGCTGAGCTCCCCCACTCCAGCTGGACTGTGCCACTGTTTTTCAGTTCCCCATGGAGCCTCCGTTCCCAGGGTTGTCGCCGGGGGAGCGGGTGGCGGCACAGCCCAGCTGGAAGACCCAGCCGCAGGTCTGTGGTCTCCTTGTGGCTAGCGTGGCGTGGGAGTGTGGCAGTGTGGAATTGGGGCTGTGCGTGCCAGCGACTGACCGACCGTGCACGGCCACATCCCAGCTGGATGGGGACGCAGACACAGGGCGGCCCGGTGTGTGTGCTGGATTTCAGACAGGCTGTGGGTGCAGGGCAGGCAGGGTGTCCGTGATGCTGCCCCGGCCTGAGCCCCGTGCTGCGTGTTGCTGGGCAAGTGACCAGCTCCTCTGATCCTCCCCTGTAAAGTGGGGCCTTATGATCTCCAGTGGAGCATGGATGGAAGGGGCCAATGGGACAAAATGCCTGAACTCCTTAGCACAGGCTGGTCCGGAGCACGCCCTCGGCCTCGCCGTGTCTGGCCTCCCCTCACACGGCCTTCACTCCCTCCAGCTTTGCCCCCTTCCTTCCCTGTGGAGTCACTGTCCCCCCTCAACTCGGAGGAGCTGGGCCCCCTTCCCTCTGGGCCCTTCTCTTTGCACACAGAGCTGGGCCCTGTGTCCTGTGCCCTAAGGTGTCCTTAGCCATGCTGGGACTGCAGGAAAACGGGCGCTTCCTAAAGTGCTGAAGGAAAGGGTCCTCGTGGGGATCCCATCTGACTCGATGACCCCATAAGTCACTGAGGGTTGGAAGGGTGGAGGAAGCATTTTCAGGCGAGTCCTCCTGCGCCCTCCATCCCCTCTGCCAACCCCTACCTGCACTTCATCCTGCAAGCAGCCAGCCATGCCACACACCCAGAGCTCAGGGTGACCGTGTGGGAAGTCCCCGCATGTGTGAGCTCAGGTACATTTCCTGTTATCAATAAGTGCAAAGCAAGGCCAAAATCAGTCCCAGGGCGAAGGCTTCCTTGCCATTCTCCTCCCCAAAGCGTTCTGCGTCTGAACCCATTTCTAGCTAAGTTCCCAACCTGGGCAGGCACAATCTCTTCTGCTGTCTCATCATGAGGACCTCAGAGTCCACGAGCCCATCCCTACCTTGGCAGAGGTGCCCAGATGACCTCCAGTGTTCCCGCATTGGGCAGAGTTTCAAATCGCAGGGTCACAGCCTCCGCTCCGTGTCCTTGGCATGCAGAAGACTTGGTGATCCGCAGTGGTCCCCAAAGTCCTGTAGAGACACAGGAGATGGGCCTTGGCCAGGCAAAGGATAAAGCCTGGGAACGAGCCCAGCTGGGCACTGGCCTGCTGGATGACGCAGGGGCACTGAGGAGAACTGACACGTCATGGGAGCGTCCCCATGCAGCAGCCAGGTTCTGGACTGTTTCCTGTGACAACAGTTGGGGTGAGCCCCCTCATCTGAATTATCATCACAGATGCCCCCAGATCACTGGCCGGGCTTTGCTGCACCGAGAATCAGAGACGTTTGGCTCCAGGGCTAGCGCATGAGATGCGTTCCTTTTCCCTCCCCTCTTTCTTTGTGACAAAATGAAGGTACCTCTTCCACCTGGTCACAGATATCCCCTGCTGAAGCTCAAGGAAAGCCTTTCTTGAAGCCTTTGCTCACATGCCCTCCAGGCTGGATCAAACCCTTTGCCCAGAATTCAGAGGCACAGGCTATGTGGGAGAACGTCTGCTGATCTGGGCACTTGGCCCAACCCCACCACGTGCTGAGACATCACTTGTCTCTCTGAGCCCTTTTTCCCACCTGTCAAATGGGCTGAGTGCAGAAATGCACAAAGCGGCTGGGAAGGGTGGGGTGGGGGGAGAAGACAACTGAGTTCATTCAAACATACAGCCAGATAGGAGGGAATAGGGTCTCGTGTTCTGTAGCACAGTAGGGTGACTCTAGTCAACAGTCTTTATTGTATATTTCAAAATACCTAGAAGAGAGGATTTGGAATGTTTCCAACGCAAGAAATGACAAAGGATGGAGGTGATGGATATCCCAGTTACCCTGATTTGATTGTACACATTGTATTCATGCACCCGACTGTCACATATACCCCGTAGATATGTACGCTTATGTATCAATTAAGAAAAAAATACACAGAGTGCTCTTGTGCGGATTGCAGGCCCACTGGGCCAGGTTGGACATGGGCGAGGAAGGGACAGGGAGCCAGGAGCCCAGCTCTGCCCCTCCCTCTGTGAAGCCTGGAGAGTGTCAGTTCACATTCTTGGCTACAAAATTCCTAATCCTTTGAATGGAGGAACAGGGCTCTAAGATCCCTTTTGAGAGGGCCTGAGAGTCTCTAGACATGATGTTGAAGAGCTGTGTCCACGGTCAAGTGCGACTTCTTTGGAGCTTTTTATGGGGTCGTGAATTATCCATCCCCTTGTCCACTTGTCCACGTCGCCAACTTGCTGTAGACCCTGCCGTGAGTTCTTCGGTGCTTCTGGGCTTGCATGTGAGTTAAAAGTGCTTTGTGGTATTGAGATTCCAAAGCCTGTCTTGGACATTTTAAACCCCCCGGGACAAGGGCTTTGGAGGTACAGGCTTTTTTCTTTTGATTCCCATATATAGAATTTAAAACTAGTTTTTTTCCACACATGAATGGCTCCTGTTAAGCTCCCAGCTGTGTGGTGTATCCCCCGTCGGCAGGAGCCTGGGTGTCTATGGGCTTCCTGTTAAGCCAGGCCATCAGTGACTGAGAACTACCCCTCTGTCATGGGAGGTGTCCTTTCACCCCGACTGATTCGGCCCTGACTTTGAGCGTCAGAGGCTCTGCTTTGCAAGAAGAGAAGTGGCTGGTGGACGGGGAGGGTGTGTGAAACCATGGCTAGTGCCACTTGGTTTGCTGAAGCAATTCACTTCTACACAGAGGGAAGCTGGGTCGTGTGCATCTCCTTGAAATACCTGGAGTGGGAGGAAGCTTTGGACCTGACATCAGAGGACGCAGGAGACATTCCACCCACACCACGTTGCTCAGTGTAGGTTTCCTGGGGCTGCCAAAACAAAGTACCGCAAGCCGCATGCCTTAAAACAGTGGAGCTGTGCTCGGCTCTAGATCTGGAGGCCAGCAGTTCACAGCTGAGCTGTGCACAGGGCTGTGCTGCCTTTGAAGGCTCCAGGGGAGGGTCTCTCCTTGCCTTTCTCCTTTCTTCGTGGGTGGCCAGCAGTCGTTGGCTTGTGCATGCATCACCCCAGTCCTGCCTGCGTCAGCACCGTGCCTTCCTCCCTGGGTCCAGATTCCCCTGTTCGTATGAGGGCACCCGTCATTGGGTGGGGGCCCAGCCCAATCCAGCATGACCTTATCTGAACTTGACTTCATCTGCAAAGATCCTATTTCATCTGCAAAGATTGTATAGGAACTATCTAAATACGTTCACATTCACAAGATCTAGGGGTGCGCACTTCAATGTATCCTCTTGGGAGTCACAGGTCAACCCAAAACAGAGAGGCAAAGTGAATCCTGATTTTTTGTTGCTGTTGTTGGTAATCAGTCTAGTTTACGCTTAGGATGCATTGATTTTGGAAATCCTATCAAGGAGCCTGGTGTGGCTTGCTTTGCTAACATATTGGTTTTAACCATTCTGGTGATGACTCTTGACTCACTTTAGGCACATGGAGCTACTTGTGTCGGCTCTGGAAATGGTGGGAACCCTCCCCAGGTCCAAGTTCCCAGGTGCCAGGCAAGGGCCGACCTTGGAGGCTGCCTTCCAGGGGCAGTGTCTTGGGCTGCTGTGTGAACTCTCCCCACGCAGCAATGTTGCTGGGTCCCTCTGCCACTCCTTCGGACTCCTCCGGCCACGCAGCCTCAGGATTTGGTGGTGTGGAACTCCCCAGCCCCCACCCTCTCAGCATCCCGGCACTCCAGTGCTGGCCTCCCATGCTCTGCCTTTGGTTCCTGAAAGTCCTGTCCATGCATTACCACGGGGTTACTTATTTTGACTTCCTGATGCTGGCTTTGCTATGCCTCCATCTTCATTTTGAATTTTTCTTACTGTTTTATTGCATGTGTCCACCACATACTTCCATACATGCTCACTCAGACCACCCAGCACAGGGACTAATTCTATCACTGGTGTCACTGGTTCAACTCTGGCCCTTTTTCAACAGAAATGCCTAATTCCAGATCTTTTATAAATAGGTTGATTCCTTCCTTCCTTCCCTTCCCTTCCTTTTCTTTTCCCTCCCTCCCCCTTTCTTTTCCTTTTCCCTTCCTTCCTTCCTTTCTTCCTTCCTTCTTTTTTTCCTTCCTTCCTCTTCTCTCCTTCCCTCCCTCCCTTCCTCCCATACTCCCACCTTCCTTCTTTCCTTCTTTTTTTTTAAGACAGGATCTCATTTTGTCACCCAGGCTGAGTGCAGTGGCAATCACGACTCGCTGCAGCCTCAACCTCCCAGGCTCAAAGGATCATCCCATCTCAGCCTCTTGAGTCTCTAGGATTACAGGTGTGAGCTACCAGGCCTGGACAATTGCAATTTTTTTTTTTTTTTGTAGAGTTTGTATGTTTCCCAGGCTGGTCTCAAACTCCTGGCTTCAAGTGATCTGCTTGCCTCAGCCTCCCAAAGTGCTGAGATTACAGACGTGAGCCACCGTGCCTGGCCCAAATCAGCTGATTTCTCTGTTGCATTTCACTCTCTCGAGTGTTTTAGGTGATGGCAATGTCTGTGTACTGCTCTTAGGCTACTGACAATTGCATAGCAAGACACGCCAGCATCTGCTTTGCAAGTGTGTTCCTCGAACACCACCTCCTCCCGGCTTCTGCTTCGTTGCTCCTAGGTATTATCACTTTGACCCCTCCACTGCACTCTTTTCCTGATTCTGGAGCCAAGAGCACGTTTGCTCTAATGATACAGCAAAAGGCAGCTGCTGGGAGGAGGCTGCGCTGGAACTCAGTGACTAACATGCTCTGTTTAAACAATGCAGCTACTTCCCTCTCTGAGGTTCTCAGCCAGCCTCCCTTCAGAGCGGACGTCTCAGGGCTGTGTGTTATCTCACGCTGTTTATGCGTCTGTGGGTTTGCGAAGGTCAAATGGAGGTTAAGTCTCATGTGGGATGGGAGAGACGGATGGGCGGCTGGAGCTCTGGGTTGTATAGTGAGCGCGTGTCTAGCTGCAGACCTTGTTTGACAGGCTGAACATTTGCCGTTTGCTGTGGCTTTTAAAAAGTTCTCATTTCTAAATTCTGGAGTGCTGACAGAGGATCTGGGGGATGGAGGAGGGCTCATTTCATTGAAATACATTTGCCTGTAAAATAAATCCAGCATTGCCTTCAGTACTCTGAGTTGGTCAAGAATGGCCCACGGTGCACGGCTGAGAGCAGCGAGTGGAGGGAGCCAACGCTGGCTGGATGGAGACACCGCCGCTGGCCGCATTGCTGATCTTCAAGGATGCGTGGATTTCCCTTCCTGGTCTGGCGAGGCTGCCATCACATCCCGACATGTGTAACACAGGACATAAGCTTCTCAGCCGGGAGGCAGCCTTGTGTTCTGAGCTCAGCCACACTGAATTGGTTCCTGTAGGCAACTTGTTTGAATCCCAATTTTTGCCCAACTGCCTTCGCCTATTTTTCTTTTTCCTTAAGGCCTCTCCCTTAGAGTTGCTATTAAGGAAAAAAAGATGTAGTCCTGGCACGGTGGCTCACATCTGGAATCTCAGCACTTCGGAAGGCCAAGGCAGGAGGATCACTTCAGCCCAGGAGTTCAAGACCAGCCTGGGCAACACAGTGAGGCCCCATCTCTACAAAAAAAAAAAAAAAAAAAAAAAAAAAATTAGCTGGCCGTGGTCCTGCAATCTAGTGGTCCCAGTTACTTGGGGGACTGAGGTGGGAGGACTGCTTGAGCCTGGGAGGTTGAAGCTGCGGTGAGCTAAGATTGCGCCACTGCACTCCAGCCTGGGTGACAGAGCAAGACCCTGTCTCAAAACAAAACTATGTAGAGTTTAGGTACTCACATATGTACACACTGGCCAGGCAAACAGTGCGCCTACAGGAGACACCCTGGGTCTTTCTTTTCTTTCGTGCCGCTGTCCTGCTCTCCCTTCCTTACTCTTTTTCTTCCACAAATATTTATTGGAGTCCTTCGGTGGCTAAGGCGTGCTGGCCCACACACAGTCGGGATCACGAAAAAGCTAAATGTAAATACAAACATGCCTCCCGGAGCTTCGGATGTCAGAAGCCAAGTTAGTTGGAACCCGAAGTCGCTGCAAGGCTAGAAAGTGAATATGGGATGACCTCTCTTGGGACAAGGCAGGTTTTATCTGTTTAAGAAGAAACTTCTGGCTTGTGCGAGTCACTCAGGCTGCCTGGGCTCCCAGGTCTCCCCCTGGGAGGCTGCACAGTGAGACTTCATGCAGGATAAACGGATTTGCCGATTTCACCAAAATTGGTTTGAGACATCCTGTGTGCATAGCCCTGGTCTGGCAATGGCTTGCAGGGCACAGGAGAAGGTGTGCGGGCCAGCAGGGCTCTCTGAGAATGATGATAGGAAGATGGAGATTTGGCAGCCATGGGCAGCCTGACTGTTTGCATTGAGCCTTGGAGCTGGCCAGCGAGAGGGCAGGTGGGGAGAATACTCAAGGTCACAGGATAAGGCCGAGCTGGGAGGGAGCATCTCTAAGATGTGGTTGATTTCAGACACCAAGATTCCACTCCAAATGGAAGAGCTGGCGGTCTTACAGCCAGCGAGGGGAACTTGGAAATATGATGTTCCAGAAGAGTGTCGTGAAGGAGTAAAGAAAATTCATCAGCAGATATTGCTGGAGCCCTAGACAACAGGTTTAGGGTGGAACAGTGGCCTGGTGCCGAGGTCTGGAGGGAAGCCAGGTGGCAGGAAGACGTGCATTCACTTCTGAGATCAGGGACGAGGCAGAGGAAGGGCATCCATGCCATAGGGGTGGAACTGGGAGGCTCCCGCTCAAGGGGTGGAAACCAGGCCCTGCAGGGTGCTCTGTGCACTGCCTGGAGTGCGGCGTGCTGGGCAGTCCCAACTCACCCGGTGGTGGCGGCTTAACTTTAAACTGTGCTCCCTCCCAGCACATTCGGAGGCGGAGGCGGGTAGATCCCTTGGGTCCAGGAATTTGAGACTAGCCTGGGCAACATGGTGAAACCCTGTCTTTAGAAAAAATTTAAAAAAATATTAGCCTGATGTGGTGCACGCCTGTAATCCAAGCTACTTGGGAGGCTAAGACGGGAGGATCACCTGAGCCTGGGAGGTGGAGGTTGTAGTGAGCTGAGATCCCACCACGGCACTTCAGCCTGGGCAACAGAGCAAGACCCTGTCCCCAAAACAAAACAAAACAAAACAAAAAATAAATTATGCTCACTTTTCCTCTTAAAGGTGTAGCAGCTGGCACAAGAATGGACAGAGCAGCTTCGTTCAAGATGGGAGACCGGCCAGGCGCCCACCCAAGGGAGAATGGATGAACACACTGTGGCATTTTGTGCAGTGTAATGTCACTCAGCGGCAGAAAGGGAAAAATGACAATGTGGGTGAAGCTCAGCAGGGCTGTGCTGAGTGGAAGAAGCCCCGCCCAGATGGGCTTCCCTGTGCAAGTCTGTCTGTCAAGTCCCTCACCGGCAGGTATCCCCGGTGGTGGAAAAAGCCCAGATGAACGGTGGTCACTGTGTGTGTGGGCAGGGACTGAGCAGGAAATGGCAGGAAGCAGGGAGGGCTTCGGGATGTGGTAACATAGACCCTGATAGGGGTTGGGGTTACACAGGTATGCGCGTTTGCCCGAACTCAGCAAGTATTGAAGCAGCTGTAAACGGATGTTGGCCATGAGCTAGCAATATGCACACTAAGATACTAGATAGAGGAGGGGGCTGGAGTCTGGAGTCTGCTCTGTCATTTGTCAAAAAGCCAAAGTGGACAGATGGCTGGGTGAGAGAGGATGGTCGGACAGCTGCCTGACCGGGCAGGGAGGGCCAGTGTCCACGTGGCCTCTGGGTAGTGAGGGCACGAGCCGCACTGTGAGCTCCTCCCTGCTTTGCTGCGTGTTTGAGATGTTCTTGCTGAAGTGTTAGGGGAAAGTGTTCCAGGTGGGATAATAAATACCTGATCACCCCTACACACAGCCCACCGGCTGTCTCCCAGCAAGACCCAGGGAGGCAGAGGGCACTGTGGATTCAGATGGGTCAGGAGAGGATCTTCCAGACCATGGGTTCTCTGCAAACCCACAACCTGGGTCTGGTGCCCCTCCTCGTCCTGTGGTGTCTCAAAGGTGTACAAACGTGGTGTGGTGTTGTGAGAAAGTAGAATGCTGGCTGCTGGGGGTTGGGGGCTGGAGGCGGGACTCAGTGTTTAACCCGGACAGAGTTTCAGCTTTACAGGATGAAAAGAATCTGGAGATGGCCAAAATCATGCCACTTTGACCTCACTGCAACCCTATGAAGAACTGTTGCTGTCCCTGTTCTGTAGAGGAGGACGGTGATGCTCGGAGTGGTCAAGTGACTTGTCCGAGACCATGACCAGGGAATGGCGGAACTAGAACTCTTTTCTCTACCGTATCTTGGGAGCTGGGTACTACTTGGGACCACTGACTCTTCAATTTCAAGAGGGAGGAAGGATAGCTCAATGTCTCCCCTTAGCAGCAGGTGACAGAATGCCTTGTGTCCCTGCTGCTCACACAGGAGTAGTCTCTTCTGCAAGACTACCTGCTCCAGCTTTTGCCTTCACCTTCACTTGGTTGCCAAGTTTGCAGACAGCATCATCCGCACCAGTTTCCTCCCCTCCCCTCCCCTCCCCTCCCCTCCTCTCCCCTCCCCTCCCCTTCCCTCCCCTTCCCTGGACTCCCCTCCCTTGCACTCCCCTCCCATGCACTCCCCTCCCCTCCCCTCCCCTCTCCTTCCCTCCCCTT
>CAUYLG010067077.1:0-11315 GCA_963573385.1 Cacajao melanocephalus
CAACAAAAGAAAAAAATGGATACATTGGACGTCATCAAAACAAACTGACACGAGAACAGAAAACCAAAACTACATGTTCTCACTCATAAGTAGGTGTTGAACAATGAGAACACATGGACAGAGGGAGGGGAACATCACACATCCGGGCCTGTTAGAGGGTGGGAGAGCTAGGGGAGGGATGGCAGAGGCTGGGGAGATTGGGGAGGGATAACACTAGGAGAAATACCTAATGTAGATGACGGGGGGATGGATGCAGCAAACCACCATGGCATGTGTATACCTACGTAACAAACCTGCACATTCTGCACATGTACCCCAGAACTTAAAGTATAATTTAAAAAATAAAAAAAGCCGATTTAGAGAACTTAAAAAAAATTAAAAATATTTGTGCATTAAAAGACATTATCAAGAAAGTGAAGACAATCTCCTAAATGTAAGAAAATATTTGCATATCATTTGATAAAGGCTTGATATCCAGAATACATAAAGAATTCCTACACTGAATAATGAAAAGACAAATGATCCAATTAAAAATGGATAAAATATTTGAAAATACTTTCTCCAGAGAGCATATACAAATAACCAATAAGGTCATGAAAATACGCTCAATATCACTAGTCATCAGGCACATGCAGATTAAAACCACAGTAATATACCACTGTACGCCTACCATGATGGCAATAATAAAAAATAGTAGTGAAAAATAGCAAGCGTGGTTGAAAATGTAGAGAAATCGGAACCCTTATACATTGCTGGAAGTGGTGCAAACTTTGTGGAAAATACTGTACTGGTTCCTCAAAAAGCTAAACATAGAATAACCATACAATCCAGAAACTTCACTACTAGGTATATACCCAAAAGATGGAAACAACCTAAGGCCATCAACAGATAGACAAGCAAAATGTGGTATAAACATGTAATAGGAATATTATTCATCCATAAAAGGAAATGAAGTTCTGGTATATACTACCACAAAGATCAATTTTGGAAACATTATTCTAAGTGAAATAAGCCAGACACAAAAAGAACAAATGCTATATGGTTCCATTTATATGAAATTTTTATAATAGGTACATTTGTAGAGACAAAAAGTAGATGAGAGGTTGCCAAGGCTGAGTGAAGGAGAAAATGAGAAGTCACTGCTTAATTGTAAAGAGTTTCTGTTTAGTGTGCTGGTTACAGATAGTGACACTTGAACAACACTGTGAATGTAATTGATGCTACTAAATCATATACTAGAAATGGTTAAAATCGCAAATTTTAAGTTTTTGCCACAGTTACTGTATGTTTGCCACAAAAAAAAAAATATATATATATAGGGCAAGCCCTCTCTATGGAAAGTTGCCAATATCAGTGCTTCAACTGATAGGAATATTAAACCCAAGAGCCGTGGTGAGGTAGACAAACTGAGCCTGGGCTCCTACTTTAAACTGGGTTCTCAAAAAGGTTAAACTGGTTCCAGAACAATAACATTCCCCTGGTTCCTGAAGAATAATATGTCTTCTCTGGGGAAAAACAACAACAACAACAACAACAACAACTCTGTAATTTAGGCACCTCATATTCTCACTCATCATGTGCAGCCTAACGTGAATATACAATCAAAGACTACAATTGTATAGGGAAATAAACCACTATGAGTGAGAGTCAGCAGAAGAACCAACAACAAATTCAGGCTCTCAAGGGCTTCAGGTACTGGAGTTATTTATTAGAATACAAGCTTCACGACAGCACACATTTTAATGTTTTGTTTACTGCTGATTCTCAATCTCTATAACAGTAGCTGGTATCTAATAGGCACTAAATATTTGATGAATAATCAGACATAAAAAATATGTGTAAAATATTTAAAGAAATTTGAAAATCAGAATAATGAGCAAACAGTAATGGACCATAAAAATTATTGGGAATATATTTATAAGAAGAAGCTAATAGGGGCAAGGCATGGTGGCTCACACCTGTAATCCCAACACTCTGGGGATCAAGGTGGGAGGATCGCTTGAGACCATCAGTTCAAGACCAGCCTAGGCAACAGAGCAAGACCTTGTCTCTAAAAAAGAACTTAATAGTACTTTTAGAAATGAAGGGGATATAATAAATTCGACACAGCTGAAGAGATAATTTAGTAGACTGGGAAATCAATCTGAGGAAATTATTCAGAGAGATAAGATGCTGTAAAATAATGAAAGAGAGATTAAGAGATATGGAAGATAGACTCTAAAGAGGTCTAGCATGCATTTATCAGAGACCCAGATGGAAAGAATAGAGTGTGTCAAAGCAGATGCCCAGATGGAGAGAATAGAAAGAATCAAAGAAAGACAATATATGAATAAAAGTGACTGAAATTTTTCCACAAGTGATAGAAGAAATGTATCCAAAATACAGGAAGCACAATATACATATCATGTAGGATTTTTTTTAAATCTATGTGACACACATCATTGTGAAATTACAGGATACCAAAAGGTTTCCAAAGAGAAAAGAAATCAGATACAAGAGCCAAAGAGAAAAGACAGATCATATATATGAGAACTAGAGTTAGGCTGACAGTGGACTTCTCATAAACAACAGAAACCAGATGACAATGCAGTGTCTTTAAAATGTCAAGAAAAATAATAATATAGAAATGTGTATCCTGCAACACTGTCTTTCAAAAGCAAAGGTGAAATAAATATATGTGTAGATAACCAAAATCTGAGATAATTTACCACCAACAGAACATCACCAAATGGACTTCTCAAAGATCTACTTCAGGAAAAAGGAAAATGATTCCAGAAGGAAAACCTCAGATGCATAGTATAAAGGGTAGCAAAGAAATTGGCAAAGATAAACATTAGTAAATAAATTGGTAAATTAAAACTTTGTCTGTTAGGAATAATTATTATCAGAATGTCCAACATTGGGATTAAAACAAAAGACAGACCAAAAGTACTGGAAAAAAAATAGCAATTCTCTTCTGTTGGCTGTCTGAAGTGAAGAAGGTCAACAATATTGCCGTGTATAGCTGAACTTCAGAAGTTGAGAAAAACATCAGTGTGAGCGACTAACTCTGAACCCGTTTCTCTGTGAGGGAGCCCATAATGGACATTGTATTCATATCTCTTCATTAGACTGTGGTGAAGTTCACCTTTAAAATTTTCAGCTTCCTAGATGGGTCTCTTGCCCCACTCAAAATTCCTGACTTAAGACATCATCTGCACATGCTTAATAATAGAGCTAAACGTGTATATTGGCCTCTCCACAGACCGCTTTTGCATTGCGCTTTATATTAATAAATGTGTATTTTACTTCCAAACCTTCCTTTTTGAAAATTAACAAAAATTTAGCCTCTTCAAGCACTTTAAAAATAATAAAAGTATATGTACTTTTATGAGGTGATATACATGCTATGTATGCCTAAAAAAGTATGGTCTACTGAGCACGCACACCACACTCACCTGGGTCACTTGTTAAAAACACCCCTACATCCCTGATAAATCAGAGTCTCTGCAGGTGGGAACCAGCAACAAGCATTTTTTTTTTTAAAGCTCCTTCAGTTATGCTTCCAGCTAAAAAATTTGAGACCCATAACCATAGGTGATAAAGGAGAGAGTACCATTAGGAGTAGAGAAGAGATAGTAAAGTCCCCCTTGAGAGGCAGCTTTGGTGCACACCTGTCACTGCCAGAGCTATCAAAGACTTGGTGGAGCTCTCACTACCAAATGAGTTCACCTGTTCTTAGTGCCGCTTCTCTCCCAACCCATCTCAAACCCCTCTCCCCAACACACACACACACACACACACACACACAAAATCAATAATTTATTCTGCAACGTTAAAACGAAAACCAAAACTCTAAGAAAGCAAACAACTCTTTGCAGGCAGTACCTGCAAAATGAATAACAACCATAGCCACATTGGGGGAAGGGGTGTAGATTGTGTAGGTCCTAGGATTTTATTCTTAAGACTAAAAGTCACTGGAAGGTTTTGAAGAGGTAAAATGTGAACCATCTTATGTATTTATAGAACCACTTTGGAGACAAGGAGGGAAGCATGGAAATCAATCAGGAGGCTAATGAGATCACCAGGTGAGAGGTTATGGTGGATGCACCCAGGAGCAGCAGTGGAAGTGGTAAGAAGCAAGCAGATACTGAACATGTTTTGTAAATAAAGGCAACAGAATTTTCTAACAGAACAAAACTTGTGAGTGTGAGAAGGAGTAGAGTTGAGGATGACATCAAGAATTTTAGTCTGAGCAAAGGATCAATGGAGTTGACATTTACGGAGATGGGAAAGACTGTGGGAGAAGCGTGGTTAGAAGAGGGAGTATCAAGAGCTTCTTTAGGGGTGTGTTAAGTTTGATTTAAGATGTCTAAGAGGAAATGAGGGGTAAGCCGCCTCTGGTGTACCAAAGGAGGCAGCTGGGGATAGGAGTGAGTCTGGAGTCAGGTATGTGTCAGAGATGAGGAAACTTACAGATTCAGGACTGTTAAGATACTTGTGCAAGGTCACACAGTGAGAAAGTGGCAGAACCCAGAACTCAGTCCTGCAGCATCTGACATCAAGGTCCAGGTTCTTAACCTCTATATTATACTGCTTCCCCAGTAACCCAAGGTGAACCAAGACCTAGTTTCTGAGAGAAGAGAACACAATAGAAGTTTTCAAACGGCAGACCCATGGCCTCAGTAACTGTAATTCTTCCTGTCCCAACCTGAGTTGTTTCTAGGTTGGGACTTTGTCTTCACTCCCTTTCAATATGTAGCTGCCTTTCGAAATATCATTTCCCAGGAAATGAGCTCCCCATGTATTTCTGTGCATGTGGATAGAGTAGGAGGAAGGGAGAGTTGCTGAGGGCTTTTCCCCCCTTTCTTTCTTTTCTCATTTTTTTTTTTTTTGAAACTGTCCGGGGGCTGTGGTGTTGCTGCTGCTGGTGGCAGCAACTGCTACAATCAGAGCTATTTTGAACCAAAGAACTAATTTACTGCATGAATGACTTTAGCTCAAAAGAAGAAATAAGGACGATCAGGAGTCCTAAGGGAACCGAATAATAGGGTAATTTACACGGGGAGATGAGGGAGGTGGAAGAAATACACAGGGTAATTCTTTTGCATAATCTTTATTTTATATTTTTGCCCTTTCTCCCTCTGCCTCTCTGGGGGGCAGATGCTTAGCTCTGAGATGCTTCTGGCCATCCCCAGGGTTGATACCTAAAAAAGACGAAAAGGCAAGGGAGACGGGACTGCTTAGACTGAAGAAGAGAAGGTCAAAATGCGATTTCATGTCCATTTTCTAAAGACAGCTTCTACTGGGGAGATGGTCTGTGAGAGGCCACCATTAAGCCTCGGGACCAGTGAGAGATTGCAAAGGACAGTATTATATGCCCAACTGAGTGCCATACACACCTGTACCACCAGCTTGGGATGGCCCCAAACTAACAGTTCACCATTACCCTTCTTTCTTAATTTCCCAGCACAGGGAGAATCTGGAACAGCAGGACTCATGGAAAGAATTTAGCCCAAGTCCTATATATTCCATGGCAAGGAACTCCCAAAGGCCTGGATTCCAGATATTACTGCAGCACATACTAGCTATTTGACCTTGGTCAGACCCTGAAACCCAGAGTTTCCTCATATATACAATCAAAATTGCCATTTTCTTCACTGAGTAGTGAGGACCGAAAGGCCATGGCTCACACCTGTAATCCCAGCACTTTGGGAGGGTGAGGCAGATGAATTACTTGAGGTCAGGAGTTTAAGACCAGCTTGGCAAACATGGTGAAACCCTATCTCTACTAAAAATACAAAAATTAGCCAGACGTGATGGTGGTCACCTGTAATCCCAGTTACTTGGGAGGCTGAGGCAGGAGAATCACTTGAACCTGGGAAGCAGAGGTTGCAGTGAACCAAGATCACACCAGTACAACCCAGCCGAGTGACAGTGAGACTCTATATCAAAAAAAAAAAAGGACAATGATGTCTGACAAAGCACTTTGTAAACTGCAAAGCACCCTATAAATGTGAGTTATTGTTATTGGTACTTGTCAATGAAGGAAACTGAGTCCCAGAGGCATTATATGTCTCATCCAAAGTCACATTGCAAGTAAATGCAGAATAAAGACTTGAACCTATGCCTCCAGTCTTCCTTCCACAGGAGAAGTCGTGTGGCATTATGGTTAAGGCTACAGACCTTGGAGCTGAGAAAGAAGAAATTAGTCATGACCCTTGTCATGGATTAAGGTGGACGTGATTCGAGGCTGTTGCAATTGGTATAGGGGCAACTGCCAAGGAGTTTTGCAGTAGAGAAAAGAGATAGGGCTCAACTTCCAATACAACATGAAAAGGTGGGAATTTATAGCCAAACAGTGGGATGGAGATGGGGTGACTGATGTGCGAAAAGTAACTAAGTAGACATTTCAGGGGGAAAGGGGGATTTCTGGCTAAACCAATATAACAAGATTTTTGCTTAAGGCAGGCAAGAATGACCAGATATCACCTGAGGGATGGTAGAGGATGAGGAATTTGCTCAGACATTGAAGGTGGAGGAGACTTGCTAAACCAACTTAGCAGGATTCTTGCTAAAATCAGGGAATTCAAAGACGAAACCAAAGTCCAAAAGTCAAGGTCTGGTTGGGAAGAGAACTCAAGGAGCCTGACTTAAGTCAGTTCAAGGAGAGGCTATTGGTTGGCACCAGGCTACCTGGTTCACCATCTGCCAACCACCGTGGGACTTTGGGTAAGTTGGTGAACAAAGCTGTCTTCAACCTACTTCACGGAGTTGTTGTGTGAGTTATATGCATACATGTAAAGTATACATGGCTGCACATCTACACAGCTGCAAGTATACATGCACAGCATTTAGAACAATGCCTGCAAGTGATGTCTAATAAATGCTAGACGTTGCTATCATTCAGGAAAATGAACTAAACCCAGGGAGCTTCAAAGCATGTGGAGATTCTCTACTTATGGATTCTCTCAAAGACCAAGAAAAGAAATGAGAGTCACAGATGCCACAGGAGTTGAGGTTCAGCTGACATGGAGCTTCATGTATGGTAGAGCCAAAGTATCTTGCCTTGGAGTCAGGAGTCCTAAGTTCTTGTCCCAGCTCTGCCACTTAAGGCTGATCCTGGGCAAGAGTCTAAGGCTCAAGTGCCTTGTCTATAAGATCAATCTAACAATCATTTCTCAAGCTGTCCATCCTACAGAGCTTTGGTTAGGTCCAAGTCAAAAGCTCATGAACTGTAAGGTTCTGTGAACATATTATTTTTGGCAGTACAGCTGAGACACATTTCACAGGTGTGTCCATTGGGGATCGGGGGTGACTGAGAAAGGTGTGGCATTTTCTGCCTCTGGAAAGCATGAACAATAGCCAGCCTCCAGAGTGTGTTGGGTTGCAGTTCCTTCTGACAGTGAAAGACTGCTCAGGGTCTTTTGTACACAGTCCTAACCAGGTACCACTCAAGAATAGAGACATGAGGGAGGTGGAGCAGGACAAATCAGTTACATACTTTACACCATCCCTCAGCGCCTACAATGCCCCTACAGCTGAAAGCAAACTAATTGCATATCTTTACATCTTTCAAAGCCCTCTGTCAGACACTCCCTTCAGAAAAACTACCCAGAGTTCTCCAGCTGGTGATCCTCCCATCCTTACCAAGATGCTTTTGTTCCTTGAATAAATGGCTAACTCTCAATTAAATGGAGCAATGGGACATAGAGGAGTAGAAGAAAGCCACAGATAGTCCTGAGCCACAAATAAAACAAAACTGCAGTAACCTTTCATTATATGTTACCAGATTACTGTGGGGAAGGAGAGCTCTAGACATGGGGGTTTTCGCTTCTCAGAAGGAGCTTGGAAATTGGGCCAGGGATGACGGATAGCATTACAGAAAGGAGTTAACCTTGGGATCAGGAATCAAGGGGTGGAGATAGAAAAGGGGAGAGAAGTTGTTCCAGTTGTGGAGCAAGTAAGAGCTTATCCGGCTTCTGACATGGAATCACAGACATTTGCTCTTCACAAAGGAGGTTTCAATATACACTAATCACCTCTGCTAAGCCTCTTTGGGGGCGGTGAGAACATCTCAGCCTCTAAAGTATTTTAGCCACAGGTAACGCATTCATTAACCCTCATATAATAACAATGGTTTTATTACTACATCTAGCCCACTAGATTGCAATTTGTTACCTTTACAGGTCCCACACCAGACTAGAAACTCATTGAGGGAAGGGATTGTGTCAAATTCACTGTACACCTCTTGTGTCCAGAGCCTTATATAACATAGCTGCTTAGCAAAACTGTGTGGGGCAAATATTTATTGAATTTAGAGAGTCGAATTGTTATTAGAATGTAGCTTATTGCCTTTTCCAGAAGTAGGGAGCAGCAGGAGGTTTACCCCATAAATCAATCTCTGTCCTATGAGCTGCATGGATCAGGGGAGGCCCCAGAATCCATCAGCAGATTGGAAAGGAGGAGCCTAAACTTAAAGACTGGACTCAGAGCTAAGTTCTGAATGCTAACAGTGACCATGACTCACTGAATCAAGATTTTTGGGTGGTATAGGAAAGAAGAACCCAAGGAATACTTCAAAACATCATGTTTCCTAAAGCCCCATGTAAGCATAACCAATCTGACCTAGATACTGGCGCCATCATTCTTCGAGGCAGAAGCACGGACAAACTGACTTACTTCCTAGGTCATGAAATTCAACCTCGGCCACAGTTTTATGTATGCTGACCTTCTCTGTCCCAGACCTCTTTGTTCATCCACCATAATTAAGCAGCCACAAAAGCTACAGAAAGAACCAGTTATTGCCACAAACACAAGATCAGGACTTATTCTCTGTTACCCGTACATAAATGTTCCTACTTAATGTGTAACGGCACCTATTCCATGATTGAATGGGCTCTAGGTTTATGGCTGTAGCTGTTGCATGCTGTAGCCTGTGGTTTTATGGCCTTAATTCCATAATAAGCCTTAGTTTTAATTTTTCTGCTTCTACCCTCTAGCCAGAGTCTCTTGGGTGTCGGGGAGGGAGAGGGCTTCTGCCCAATGGCTCTAGGCAACCTGTCACAGAGAAAAATTCTCACTAGAGCCAAACCAATCCACCTGCTCCTCCAACAAAGAAGAAGGTCACCTACCCCGTGGGGAGGAGGCCTGAGAAGCCCAGATGCCCTCCATGTCGGAGGTCTGAGCTTTGAAAGTGGCAAGTTTGTCCTGTAAATGTGCCAGGGCAGTGCCAGCTGTTCATGGCCCCAGGAGATGTCCTAGCTGGGGCAAAGGGAAGGCAGGGGTCAGGCAAACAGGCCAGGATTGGGAGGTCTGCCAGTTGGAGGACCTGACCCTAGCCATAGGGCACAGCATCATTAAACAGGGGCCAAGGGAAGGGGGTGTGCGGCAAGCTCCATCGCTGTCCGTGGTGCTGACTCATGCTCGCAAACTAAGTCCTGACTGTTTCTCTTAACTCTAGGACTCTGGAGAATCCTGTCCAACCTTCTTTTGATTTTATTTCCTTTTCTGATGACAGTTTAGCATTTTTACACTGTTGCAGAATAAACAGAATCATGACATGTGTTTCACAATTGATGTAATTGGTTTCAAGTAATGTTGACAATTCTATCACATTTCCAACATTTACAAGAAAGTATTTTCCTTTGGGCATTTTGGGTGATCTTCTCCCTAAAACACCATTGCTATTCACAAAATCTTAGCACGCGGTGTAGAGGTGACAAGTGGAAAGAGGATGGCACCAGCAGGAGCTACTAGGTGAGTAAAGTTGGTCCCAGCAGGATGCCTCCCCACCTGAAGATTTACTATTCTAGGGAGCCATCAAATGACCCTTGTGGAGCAGAACATGCCATTTGAACCGTTTTAATTCTCCAAAGTCACTTAGTGTGCCAAAACTCTCCCAAGGGGCAAATTTAAGAAGTAGGTGGCAAGAATAAAAAAGGAGAAGCCCCATCCCAGCACCATTCTCCAGAGAAGGAAGAGGAATGGACATACCCCAAGAAGGAATCTGGTATTTTACCTGCTATAACCAAGACAGGGGCTGCAGATGAGGAAAGAAAGGAAATTTGGAAGAACTCAATATGACATTATTTTAGGCCTGTTTTGTTTCTGCTCCTGGACCTGTATGCATTTTGGAGTGGAAGAGGTATAGGTCTCTTGCTACCTGGTGAGTTTGGGCCAAGCAGTTAATCTCTCTGTACCTCTGCTTCTGTATCTGTAAAGCTGATAACAACAATTATCCTTTGCTATGGTTTGAATGCTTTTGTTCCCTTCCAAAATCCATGTGTTGGAAACTCAGTTCCCAATGCAATAGTGTTGGGAGGTGAAGCGTGCTAGGAGATGTTTTGGTCATGAGAGCTCTGCCCTCATGAATGGATTAATGTCCTTAGAAAATGGGTTGACAGAGGAAGTTAGCTCACTCTCTTTTTCCCTCCCACCTTCTGTTATGCAAGCACACAGTATTCCTCCCCTCCAGATGATGTGGCATTCAAGATATATCTTGAAGGCAGAGAGCAGATGCTCACCAGACACTGAACCTACTGATGACTTGTTCTTGGACTTCCCAGCCTCTAGAACTGCAAGAAATACATTTATGTTCTTTATAAATCACCCAGTCCATGATATTGTATTATAGCAGCACAAATGAATTAAGACATCCTTCTTCACAGGGCTCTTAGAAGGACTAAATGAAATAATAAATGTAAAACACTCAAAGCATGGTGAAGACTCAATGGATGATAGGTTCTCCTCTACCCTCCCTTCTGTGTCTTATTCCTCTCAAATATTCAGTGAGACTTTGAACATCACCTCAGAAGTCCAAGAAAGCAAAGGCCACTTGAACTTCAGGTTACCGAAGCTCAATCCCGTTGCCTGCTCTAAATCCTGGAACAGAGGGAAAAGGGAAGCTTTTCAGGCCAGTTCTCATGTTAAGATATCTGGCTAGGCATGGAAGCACATACATGTAATCCCAGCACTCTGGGAGGCCAAGGTGGGTGAATCACTCAAGCCCAGAAGTTCGAGACCATCCTGGGCAACATAGTGAAACCCTGTCTCTACAAAAAAAAAATACAAAAAATAGCCAGGTATGGTGGCATGTGCCTGTGGTCCCAGATAAGGAGGCTGCAGTAGGATTACCACCCAAGCCCAGAAAAGTCAAGGCTGCAGGGAACTGTAATTGCACCACTGCACTCCAGCCTGGGTAACAGAGTGAGACTCTGTATTTAAAAAAAAAAAAAAAAAAAAAAAAAAAAAAAAAAAAATATTATTGTTGGGAGCCTGAATGGGCTTGAATTGATGTAATTGTTAACAGAACCATGCCCCCCCCAGTGAAAACC
>CAUYLG010067078.1:0-12306 GCA_963573385.1 Cacajao melanocephalus
GGAAGCTGAGGCTGCTTTTTGCCATGATTGTGCCACTGCTATCCAGCCTGGGCACCTCGCAAGAACTCGTATAAAAAAAAAAAAAAAAAAAAAAAAAGATGCACAATCAGGGTAAGTGTGGTTTCTTGTGGATGTCTTTATTTTCCAATAGCAAACCAGGCCACTGAAATTCAATTTCTAGTCTTGCAGATGGTCAGGAATTCACTTTCAATTGCACAGATTCATTTATAGCTTCTCTGTAACTGCCTAAGGTATTAAAGGCAGTATGTCACTAATATGTTTTTAAAACTCAAGATTATATCTATAATTTTCTAATTTAACATTACAGATTTTAAAAAAAAATATTTGTGACACTTGTTAAAGACAGTAAGACACACTTTATTCAAAGCCCAACAAGGACAATTGGGGGTATATAATAACCAATTAACATGGTGGTGAGTCAGTGTATGAAAAATTAAGAAAATATCAAGAATAAGAAGTTTCTGGCTAAACTAACTCGATAAGATCACTGCAGAAGACAGACCAGAGTTATAAAATATTAAGAAGGGTGGTCAGATACTAATGTTTTCCTTAAACATTCTTAGTGGGATTCTTGCTGAAACTGGATTCTGCAAGGACAGTGGGGGAAGTCCAAGGTCCAGGATAATCAAGCAGGGGATTCCGAGGAGCCTGGCTAAAGTTTGGTTAAAGGAGAAAGATTTTTGGCAAGATGTTATCGGTCCTTATGCTAGATAGAGAATATTAACACAGTAGAAGTGAACTTTGGATTTCGAAGGCAACTTTATTAAAATTTCCACACGAGAGAATAATCAAAAGAATTAACACCTCCATGGGAGTTAGGGACCTGATACTCTGTCTTTAAGAATTACAGTAGCCTGAGGCTTACATACTTCTGGGTAAAGAAATACCTGACTGGAACAACATTAATCAGCCACTGTTATTATAACCCAGGAACATCATATGGGCATAGATTGGGAATGTGCTTATTGTCTTTGTTTCAATGACTTGCCTTATACATCTATCCCAAAAGCGTCCCTTGCAGGGTTGTCTGCAAATCAGCATAGTGTAAATTCTCAAAAATCCTAAAAAGTAGCAATTCTTTTAATCATTTATTAAGATAATCAATAAGTAAACATTTTGTAAAAAGAATGGGCATTAGGAGAAAAGCAAACAGGAAAATGGACAAAACAGCCTATACTTAGCAAATGAAAAAAATAGAAGTTCAAAGTTTTAGCTACTTTAATGGAGATGGTCATCATTTATTTTGCCTTCTCAACCATTTTGCATGTCATTATGTAAAAGAAAGTTAAAGCCATCATATAAGAGAATACCAATCCATTCTTCCCACTTACGGTCAGACACAAAGGTTCTGAATTTCTTACATAGAAATGCTCTGAAGGTTTCTTCAGGTTTAAGAGATTCAGAAACTGGTAGGGAAAGTGAAAATAATTTAGACTAAATGATTTTTTTATTGCCCCTGTGGGAGGGAAACAAAAATGACTCAACTGTTTTAATAAGGCTTAAGGTTCATTTAAAGAATCTTCATGATTCATGTGCATTTATTTTTTCTGTCATGAAACCACTCAACACTGTTCCCAAAAGAAGAGACAGAAATGTAATAAGAAGGATACCAGCATATAAATATAATGACTTGTAAAATTAGTTTAAAAAGTTAAACAAGGCATAGAATTCAGACAGTGTTAGTTTTAATGTGTGGTGTGTGTATGTGTGCATGTGCGTGTGTGTGTGTGTGCACAAAATATTTTCATTTTATGGCTACCACATATCCACATATGATGCTTAGCTGCAGTCAAATTCATTTCTCAACTTTCAAGATCATAAGTTACCTATGAAATAACCTTCAACTTTTTATAAACATAACCATTGTAAAATATTTTCAAAGTTGAGAAGTGAAAGTATTCTTTTTTCTCCAGTTCAGGGAGTAGACTAGAAGTATATATATTTTTTCATTTGTTTTCTTTTTCTTTTTTTCTCATGTCTTTGGACTGGAAATGCTGATTCATTAGCCTCTGATGACTGCGGTGCTTGCAAAGTGCCTTACTTAACAGTTTGTCTCTACAAGCAGGACACATGGCATGTAGGTGAGATGCCCTGACTTTCACCGTTGCTTGAGAAAGGCTTTGAAAGAACACTGTCAGTTCCTCCCCTGGCATCAGAGTCTGGCAATGAAAACTCCTGCTCATGGTCTCTTTTTGTTTACCCAGCATTATTTCTGCTCTTTTGAAAAATACTGCTAAAGATGACTGATCCCCATTACCCCTCTACAATATCTACATTGATTAAACAAAACAGAAAAAAATGGTGAGTAGGTTTTGACAAAAGAAATAGTGGAAATTATTCCACCTTGAGCAAACTTGCAAGATAATTAAATATATTTTTGTTTAGGCTGGAGTTTTTTATATATTTTTCCAACTTCCGCAATTTTTTGTTATCAGTTCGGACACTCCTCAAGAAAATTTCCTAACCCTATCAAAAACACCAGTGACATTCTTCACAGAAATAGAAAAAAAAGTTCTAAAATTCGTATGGAACCACAATAGACCCAGAATAGCCAAATAAGTCTTGAGAAAAAAGAACAAAGCTAGAGCCATCAATCACACTACCTGACTTCAAATTATACTGTATAGTAACCAAACAGCATGATACAGGCATAAAAACCAACACATAGACCAATGGAACAGAATAGAGAGCCCGGAAATATATCCACATATTTATAGTCAATTCTTTTTTGACAAAGCCACCAAGAACATACATTGGCAAAAAGATAGCTTCTTTAATCAATGTTGCTGGAGAAACTGGTTATCCATATGCAGAAGAATAAACTAGAACCTAATCTCTCACCATATACACAGATTAGATCAAAATGGATTAAAAGACCTGAAACTATGAAATTACTAGAGGAAAACATTGGAGAAATGCTTCCAGACATTGACCTGGGCAAAGATTTGTTTAGTAAGGAACTCAAAAGCACAGTAACCAGAGCAAAGACTTAAAAATGGGATTACATCAAGCTAAAACGCTTCTGCACAGCAAAGGAAACAATCAACTAAGTGAAAGACAACCTACAGAATGATAGAAAATATTTACATACTATGTATCTGACAAGAAGTTCATATTTAGAATATATAAGGAATTCAAACAACTCAATAGCAAAACCCCTCATATAATCCAAAGAAAAATGAATAGACATTTATCAAAACATGACATACAAATGGCCAACAGGTATATGAAAAAATGGTCAATGTTACTAATCATCCATGAAATGCAAAACAAAACCACTAAGAGATACCGGCACACTTCAGTTAAAATGGTCATCATTAAAAAGACAGGAAATAACAAATGCTGGTGATGATGGGGAGAACTGCAAATGCTCATACGCTATAGGTGAGAATATAAATTTGTACAACCACTATGGAAAACAGTGCGTAAATGACTCAAAACTCTAAAAATAGAAATACCATATGATCCAGCAATTCTACTGCTGAGAATATATCCAATAAAGAAGAAAATCAGCATACTGAAGAGATACCTACACTCCCATGTTTTATTGCAGCACTATTCCCATTAGCCAAGATATAGAATCAACCTATGTGTTAATTAATGGATGAATAATAAAGAAAATGTGGTACATTGGAATATTATTCTACCATAAAAAATAATTAAATCTTGTTATTTTTAGCAAGGTGGATGGAACTGGATGACATTATATTAAATAAGCAAGGCATAGAAAGACAAATATTTAATGCTTTCACTCACACGTGGGAGCTAAACAAATTCATTTCATGGTGGTTGTGAATAAAATGGTGGTTACCAGACGCTGGGAAGGGTAGTGAGGGGAGGGGATAAAGAGGGGTTGTTTAATGGGTACAAATATACAGTTAAGAGGGAATATCTAGTGTTGGTAGCACAAAGGAGTGATTATGGTAAACAATAATTTTATGTATATGTCAAAATAACTGGAAGAGTATATTTGAAATAATCCCAACAAAAACAAATGATAAGTGTTTGAGGTTATGGATATCCATCCCAATTAGCAGATCTGATCATTATATATTGTATCCTTTTATAAAAATATCACATATATCCCATTGATATATACAACTGCTATGTATCTATAAAAAATTAAGAAGAAAAAAAAGAAAATTTCCAGAATGTGTTATAGCAGCAGTAGATGAAGAAACAAGGAAAAAGGGAAAGAACCGCTATGTTGTACCCAGGCTAGACCTATGTGTTCCCAATAATCAGAACAACTCCTACCTACTCAAATGTTTTTAATATCCATCAAAAATAGCTGAAGGTCTCCTATTGCTCATGAGCATAGCAATGCTATCATTTGGTAGCGTTCACCCAATGAACATGGGCCAGAAATGCAAGATTATTTTTATTTTGTCTGTATTCTTCCTCTGATTATTTTCTCTTGCTTTACTGACATTCTTATCTGCTGCCTACTATGTGTCACATCTTCAAGCAGGCTCCCTTTGAAATCTTCCTGTCCCTTCTCCACCATCAATTCCCAGTTTTATCATTCCTGATATTCATCCCAGATTCTTGCTCCTTGTCTCCTTGCCTGGACAACACTGGAATGAGTAATTGAATTCTAATTATTCTGTTTTCAATTTTCCAGTTCAGAGAATTCACAATTAGAATCTAACCCCTGGGACAGAGAGGGTGGCTGAAGTCTTGTTATGCCAAGTATGGCTTGAGGACCAGCAGCATTTGCATTATATGGGAGATTGGTAGAAATATACAAACTCAGATTTTACTGTAGACGTATGGAATTAGACTCTATTTACCTGCATTTTAACAAGATTCCCTATGTAATTGTTTCTGAATATTAAATCATGAGTAATACTGGACTACACCTAAAGAGTGTAATTGGATTGATCCTCAAACTTATTTTTAACAGCACATCTTTCTCAGTAAAATAAACAGAGTACATTTACCTCAAAATATGAATGTAGCTGAATGTCACACTGGGAGTTTCAACTGAGGAACAAGGATACAGTACATACAACAGTCCAAAGTGTGTCTGCTGTATTAAATTCAAATTTTCAAAGAAAATTAGAGACTTAATTTTCTCAAATCCTGAAATCCTTTAAGGGTATTAAAGAGCAGACTTTGAAAAGTAGATTTGTGAGAATTCTCTGGAGGAGGCTGTTGTCATGCTATGATCTCATCCATTACCCGCATCAATCCCAAGGTAGAGAGTTGGAGATGGCAATATCCCACCTCGATCCTGAAGAGAAGGGTTTTAAGGAAGCCAAGATGGTCATCTGTGTTTCTTGGGATTTTCAAAGTTCAGTGGACTGGACTATCATTACTGAGAAGCAAACCATAAAGTCAGGTCAGATGTGATGGTGAGCACTTTGGTGACAAAGCAAAAGAAAAGTGACTGTACAGAAAGCATGCCCTCCAAGAGTTCGACAAGAGGAAAGAATGAATGTTTTCCTTAGTCCACAAGCAAAAGAGAGCTGGAGACAACTTGAGTCTGGCCCAAGAAACTCAATAGGGAGGGTAAGGAGACTGCTAAATGTTGATTCCAGAAGTCAGTCAGAAACATCCATTGACTTAAAGCTGTGTCTATGAAACTCACTGCAATAAGGGACAAGACCTATGTATCAAGCACAGCAAAGTTGATTGATTAGACTTACTGTAGTAAGGGAAATCTTGTGTAAGGGAATCTTAGAAAAGAGGAAGTCAGGGGAGAATATTCATAGAATTTTAGAATCTGGGTTTGGTGACTTTAAGGCTGATCTTGTGAAGAAGGGAACTGTTTAATATTGAGCTGTTTATGACATAAAATCTTTGGGTTACTTTAGTGGATTTAGTCTGACATTCCCAGAGAAACTATTTCCTGGAGCAAGTAGGTAAATTATATACTTTTTATTCTCAGTAAGTGGCCTTTTATGACAAAAGTGCCTAAGGTTGAGGGAAGAGGTGAATGGTAAATTATTGCTAATGGATATGGGCTTATTTTGTAGGTGATGAAGATGTTCTGAAATTAGATTGTGTTGATGGTTGCATAACTATGTGAATATACAAAAACATTGAATTATACAGTATAACAGAATGAATTTTATGGTATGACAATTATATCTCAACAAACCTGTTATTAAATACATATAGATGTAGTAAGTTAGATTATGAGCACATGTGTGCCTTTAAATGTTTATGTGGTAACAACTACTAACAGTTACTGGTCAACTCTGAGAGAGCCAGGACATTACAGACCTATCTATTTGTTTTTAAAAAATAGCATAATAACTCTAATGTCAACTACACTTTGTCTTGTGCTGTGCCAGCAGTTAACCTCTGTGGAGGAACAAAAGATATGTATCAAAGACATAAATACTTTGATAAATTAAAGCCTTATATGTATTTTTTAATTTTTAATCTCTGTGGGTACATAGTAAGTATACATATTTGTGAGGAACATTAGATGTTTTCACATGGGGAAGTAATGCATAACAATCACATCATGGGAAATGGAGTATGTATCCCCTCAAGTATTGATCCTTTGTATTACAAATAATCCAACTGTACTCTTTTATTTACTTTAAAATGTGCAATTAAATTATTTTGACTACAGTCACCCTACTGCGCTATCAAATACTAGTTACAAAGAATGACATCATGGAAAACACGGTATCCATAACCTCTAGAATTTATTCTTTCTGTTATAATCAAATTACACTCCTTTAGTTACTTAAAAATGTACCCTCATTATTGACTCTAGTCACCCTGTTGTGCTATCAAGTAGTAGGTCTTATTCATTCTTCATATTTATTTTGTACACATTAATCCATCCCCACCTCCCTGCCAACCAGTCACTACTCTTCCCAGCATCTGGTAATCATTCATTTACTCTCTGTGTCCATGAGTTCAATTGTTTTGATTTTCAGATCTCACAGAGACGTGAAAACATGTGATGTTTCCCTTTCTGTTTGATTTATTTCACTTAACATAATGATCTTTAGTTCTAACTGTGTTGTTGCAAATTACAGGGTCTCATTGTCTTTTATGGCTGAATAGTAGTTCATTGTGTATATGCATCACATTTTTTTATCCATTCATCTGTTGCAGGACACTTAGGTTGCATCCAAATCTTGGCTATTGCAAACAGTGCTACAACAAACATGAGAATGCAGACATCTCTTCCGTATACTGATTTCCTTTCTTTTGGGCATATACCCAGCAAAGGATTGCTTGATCATATGGTAGTTCAATTTTCAGTTTTTTGAGGAACCTCCAAACTGTCTTCCATGTGGTTGTAGTAATTTACATTCCCACAAACAGTGTAAAAAGGATCCCTTTTCTCCATATCCTTGCCAGCATTTGACTGTCTTTTGAATACCACTCATTTAAAAAGTGGTGAGATGACATCTTATTGTAGTTGTGATTTGCTTTTCTTTGCCCATCAATGATCTTGAGCACATTTTCACATGCCTTTTTGTCATTTCTATGTCTTTTTTTTTTTTTAAAAATCTCTATTCAAACTTTTGCCCAGTTTTTAAATCAGATTATTATATTTTTTTCCTATACAGTTGTTTGAGCTTCTTATATATTCTGGTTATTAATCCCTTATCAGATGGATAGCTTGAAAATGTTTTCTCCCCTTCTGTGGATTATCTTTTCACTTTGTTGATTGTTTCCTTTGCTGGGCAGAAGATTTTTAACTTGATGTAATTCCATTTGTCCATTTTTGCTGTGGTTGTCTGTGCTTATGGGGTATAGCTCAAGAAATTTTTGCCCAGATCTATGTCCTGGAGATTTTCACCAATGTTTTATTGTAGTAGTTTCATAGCTTGAAATCTTAGATTTACAATTTTAATTTTGATTTTTGTGTATGATGAGAAATAGGAGTCTAGTTTCATTTCTTTGCATATGGATAACCAGTTTTCCTAGCACCATTTATTGAAGAGACCCTTTTCCCCAATGTATGTTCTCAGTACCTTTGTCAAAAATTAGTTCCTTGTAAATTTGTGCACTGTTTCTGGGTTTGCTATTTTATTTCATTGGTCTATGTGTTTGTTTTTATGCCAATACCATGCTGTTTGGGTTACTATAACAAAGTAGTTAATTTAAAGTCAGGCAACGTGATTCCTCCAGTTTTATTCTTGTTGCTTAGGACAGCTTTAGCTATTCTGGGTCTCTTGTGGTTCTATATGCATTGTAGAACTGTTTTTTCTACTTCTGTGAAGAATATCATAGGTATTTTCATAGGGATTGCATGGTATCTGTAGATTGCTTTGGATAGCATATACACATTAACAATATTGATTCTTGCAATCCATGAATGAGAAATGACATTCTATTTTTTGGTGCCCTCTCCAATTTCTTTCATCAGTGTTTTATAGTTTTTATTAGAGTTCTTTCACTTCTTTGGTTAATTCTGAAATATGTAATTTTATTTGTGCTACTGTAAATGAGATTACTTTAAAACATTTTTTTTCAAGTTGTTCATTGTTGGCATATACAAATGCTACTGATTTTTCTATGCGGATTTTATATACTGAAACTTTACTAAATTTAGTTAACATTTCTAGTTTTTTGTGACATCTTTAGGTTTTTGTAAATATAAGATCACATCATCTGCAAACAAGAATAATTTGACTTCTTCCTTTCAAATTTTCATGCCCTTTATTTCTTTCTCTTGTCTGATTGCTTTATCTATGTTAAATAATAGCGGTAACAGTGGACATCTTCTACATGTTCTAGATGTCAGAGGAAAGGCTTTCAGCTTTTCTCCATTCAGTATGGTACTAGCTGTGATTGTGCCATACATGGCTTTTACTACGTTGTGGTATGTTCCCTCTAAACTCAACCTTTTCAATTTTTTTTTAATCATGAAGGGATGTTCAACTTTATTAAATGCTTTTTCAGCATCAATTGAAATGATAATATGATTTTTGTCCTTCATTCTGGTGATATGATGTATCATATTGATTTTCAGATGTGAAACCATCCTTGCATCCTAGGGATAAATTTCATACGGTCATAATGAATGATCTTCTTATAATATTGTTGAGTTCAGTCTGCTAGTATGTGGTTAAGGATTTTTGTATCAGTATTCATTAGAGATATTGTCCTGTAGTTTTATACTTCATGTGTCTTTGTCTGGTTTTGGTATCAAGGTAATACTGTCCTTGCTGAACGAGTTTAGAAGTATTCCCTCTTCTTCTAATTTTCAGAATACTGTGAGAAGAATTCATATTAATTCTGCTTTAAAAGTTTGGTAGAGAGCTGGGTGCAGTGGCTCATGCCTGTAATCTCAACACTTTGGGAGGCCGAGGCGGGTAGATCATGAGGTCAAGAGTTCGAGACTAGCCTGGCAAACATGGTGAAACTCCGTTTCTCCTAAATATGTAAAAATTAGCAGGGCATGGTGGCGGGCATCTGTAATCCCAGCTACTCAGGAGGCTGAGGCACGAGAATCACTTGAAACCAGAAGGTGGAGGTTGCAGTGAGCCGAGATCACGCCACTGCACTCCAGCCTGGGTGGAAGAGCGAAACTTCACCACAAAAAAAAAAAATAGTTTGGTAGAATTCAGCAGTAAAGTCACTGGGTCTTGAGCTTTTCTTTACTGGGAGACTCTTTAACATGGCCTCAATCTTGTTAGTTGTTATCGGTCTGTTCTGGTTTTAGATTTCTCCCTGGTTCAATCTTGGTAGGTTGCATGTATCAAGAAATTGGTCAATTAAAAAAAAAATCCACAACTTTTAATTTCACTGAACTTTTGTATTGTTTTCATTTCAAATTCATTTATTGCTGCTGTAATCTTTATTATTTCCTTTCCTGTATGAATTTTCGATTTGGTTTTCTCTTGCTTTTCCAGTTTTTAAAGATGCATCACTAGATTGTTTATGTGATGTTTTTCTTCTTTTTTGATATAGGAACTTATAGCTATAAACTTCCCTCTGACTAATGGCTTTACTCTACCACACAGACTTTGGTATGTTGTGTTTCCTTTATCATTTGTTTCAAGAAATTTTTCAATTTATCTTAATTTCTTCATTGACCCACAGACTGCTATCTGTTAGCACTCCTTGGAAATAGCTATTGAACATCACTAATTATCAGGGAAATGCAAATCAAAACCACAATGTGATACCACCTCACTCCTGCAAGAATGGCCATAATTAAAAAATAAAAATAAAAAATAGATGTTGGTGGGGATGAGGTAAAAAAGGTAATACTTTTACACTGTTGGTGGGAATGTAAACTAGTACAACTACTATAAAAAATAGTGAGGAGATTCCTTAAAGAACTAAAAGTAGATCTTCCATTTGATCCAGCAATCTCACTACTAGGTATGTACCCAGAAAAAAATAAGTAGTTATACAAAAAATATACTTGCACACATATATTTATATTAGCACAATTTGCAATTGCAAAAATATTAAACCAGATCAAATGCTCATCAGTCAACAAGTGGATAAAGAAAATGTTGCATATAAATATAATGGAATACTACTCAGCCATAAAAAGGAAAGAAATAATGGCAGTAATAGCAACTTGGATAGAACTGGAGACTATTATTCTAAGTGAAATGACTCAGGAAAGGAACACCAAACATCATATGTTCTCACTCATGTGGGAGTTAAGCTACGAGAATGCAAAAGTATAAGAATGATATATTAGACTTTGGGGATTTGGGGGAAAGGTTGCAGGGTGGCAAGGGATAACAGACTATGCATTAGGTACAGTGTATGCTGCTGGGGTGATGGGTGCACCACAATCTCAGAAATGACCACTAAAGAACTTATTCATGTAACTAAACACCGCCTTTTCCCCAAGAACCTATTGAAATAAAAAATAATTTTTAAAAACTTAATAAATAAGAAAATTTGATATATCCAAAAAAAATCAACTGTACAATAAAGAATAATTACCTTAAAATTCATATGGAAAAAGAAAAACCCATAACCAATGAACCAGCCCACAAAACCTCCTAAATTTTCATTCTCCAAAAGCTCAATATAAGTCAAGTATGATTTGGTAACTGAGAAACTCTTACACTACTGTAATAGTAATATGAAATAACAGATTAATGTGAAATACCATAATAATATGGAATCTTAGATAAGCTTTGTTGAATCTCTCCTGGCATTAGCATTCGTGATTCACTAGGAAACTGTTAAGGGGAGTTTTATTTCTACTATCAAGAATGTGTCTCTTTTCTCAATGTAAACGAGTCTATAGTTCATGTGTTCCTGCCATAATTGAACCAAAAAACATTCTTACACATAATTTGACTTCTCCAACAATATTTTTAAAATACTGACCAGGCACAGTAGCTCACACCTGTAATCCTAGCACTTTGGGAGGCTGAGGCGGGCAGATCACCTGAAGTCAGGAGTTCAAGATCAGCCTGGTCAGCATGGTGAAACCCCATTTCTACTAGAAACGCAAAAGTTAGCCAGGTGTGGTGGCACACTCCTGTAATCCCAGCTACTTGGGAGGCTGAGGCAAGAGAATCACTTGAACCCAGGAAGCAGAGGTTGCAGTGAGCCAAGAGCACACCATTGCACTCCACCCTGGGCAACAGAGTGAGATTCAGTCTCAAAAAATACAAAGAAAAGAAAAGAAAAAAATATTAAGCAGGCATTTTCAGAAAATGCACAATATAGATCCTAGACTGTGACCCTCAAGTGTACTATTTTACTCATCTTGAACTGAATACTTTATTGATGCTTGAAGTATAGTCTTAAGATATTCATCATCAGATTTGCTGTTGATTCAAAGAAACTACTGTCTCTTGTTAGAAAATAATTTTTGGCACTGGACAAGGATGTCCTCTCTCACCACTCCTATTCAATATAGTATCGGAAGTTCTAGCCAGAGCAATTAGGCAAGAAAAAAAAATGAAGGGTATTCAATCAGGAAAGGAGGAAGTCAAATTGTCTCTATTTGCAGATGACATGACTGTATATTTAGAAGACCCTATCATCTCAGCCCAAAATATTCTTAAACTGATAAGTAACCTCAGCAAAGTCTCAGGATACAAAATAAATGTGCAGAAATCACAAGCATTTCTATACACTAATAACAGACTAACAGAGACCCATATCATGAGCTAACTCCCATTCACAATTGCTACAATTAGAATAAAATACCTAGGAATACAACTAACAAAGGAGGTAAAGGACCTCTTCAAGGAGAACCACAAACCACTGCTCAAGGAAATAAGAGAGGACACAAACAGATGGAGAAACATTTCATGCTCATGGTTGGGAAGAACCAATATTGTGAAAATGGCCATACTGCCCAAAGTAATTTATAGA